>JASDQU010738578.1:42019-79723 GCA_032191745.1 Picea mariana | reverse complement strand
AATACCATCCTAATAATGAAAAAAATACTACACATAAATACAATTTGAATAAAAAAGTTAAACATCAATCATTAACAAAAAAAATATAAATAAAAGTACATCATAAATATATGTTATTGGGACATCATAAAGAAAACATGATGTATAGATTAAAAAGTACACACATTACAATATGATGTCTTAATAAATGTTTGTAAGTTGTTGGTCGTAAGATAATGGTTTAACAATGTTGATACAAATTATTAAATATGAACAAGATTTGCTTATCGACATACCTGTCGCAATAAGAAAAAAATGATAAAACTTTGACTTGAAATTGAAAAAGACTTAATTCATTTAATTTTAATTAAATAAAATGGAATTTTAATTCAACCTTCCATAGTTAGTTGCTCTCTCTTAGGGGTGCGCTTGCCTTCGGAAATGAATAGATATTTCAAAATAGTTGGAAATGTTATATTCCCACCTCCCAACCTTTGAAACATCATTACGCTTCTATAGATCCAGTTGTTACTCCTACTTCTCCTCATGCAGATTCGACCTGGGCTAGGTATGCAGAGTTACAATATGTGCAATACACGGATCGCTCCAAGGAGAAGAAAATCCACACAATCCTACATTTTGTATGCCTCTGCAACAAAATGAAACATAAATTAATGTTTGAAACATGTGGGCATTACAATGTTGTGTAAATCCCAAGGAAGTTGTTATCGACTATGCAATAACACTTCAAATTTATTAACCAATCAGGTGCAAGATAAATGTTTTTAAATATTAAAAAAAAACTAATGCGTAATGTCAAATTTTGGGAAAAAAACCATAATTTTTTGGTCAAAGGTGAACTAATAGGTGGTCAATCACATATCGAATGCTATATACCGCCGCAAGCAACATGTATAATAATAAAAACTCAACTAGTATATAGGGTTTTTGTTCATGATTGTAAATAATTTGGTGGCTTGCTTTTTTTTTGTGGATTATGGAACTATTCTATTAAAAATATAGTAAAGATACAATCATAAATTCATAGTGTTTATCTATGTGAATGGACAAAACTGAGGCCTGCCCTTATTGGGAAACCAGGCTGGGAAAAAGACATGATCATCTTTCCTTCCCTTTGGGGGGAAACCAGGCATACAAAAACAATGAGAGAGATTGTCTGTTTGATTATTGTCATAAGAACAAAAAACTAAAAAATCATAATCGAGAAAAATTCAAAAAAGAACATAAGTCTGGGAATCATGTATGCTTATCGATCACAGTTGGAGGGTTATCCAGAGGAATCTATTCTACAATGTGGTAGCCACCGAAGTCACTGTCACTTTTGCTGGAGGAGCTGGTGCTGTCTGAGCTTGGTTCCTTGACCAGGAGGCCTGTACTCTTGGTAAAGGGAGCCGTCAATGAACTATGCTTTCTTGGAGTAGTCTCAATGTTTTGTTTGTTGGAGTTCTCCTGAGGAGTCGAGAGGCTGGGGTGGGCCGCAGAAGGAAGAGGATGGGTGTTGGGGGAGGGAGGAGCTGGAGGAGGATGGTGAGTTGTGAGTGAGTGGTGTGAGCGAGGTGAACTAAGAGGGATCTGAACAAATAGGCTTGAGAGGTTGAGGAGGGTGCAGGCGAGCAGGTTTTTTACCACCCAGTAACTACGACGATGTCTAGAGGTGCATTGGGAGGCTGGGAGAGAGCCTGAAACTTCCTCTTCCCAATTGTCTAAAAACTACCAAAGAGAGTTGGGGACAAAGTGGTTAGTCGTCCTAGTTGGCCATGATGGGCAAGGGAGGAGCTGTGGATGCGTGCTCGCCACAACCACTTCTCCCCATGGTGGGGGTGGCACGATTGTGGGGAGGCATGAGTAAGATCTTGAGATTGTAGGGAACTACAAGGGGGGAGATCCACCACCTTCTGCAAAGAATAAAGAGCTCCCACCTGCAGAGAACAAAGAGCCACTGCTTCCAGAGAAAAATGGAGGAATGATGGGGAGGGTCGAGGATAACGGAGTGACAAAAGCCATGAGGAGAGGGGGTCAAATCACTAGCCTTTAATGCTACCATCCTTTGCATGCGTGTGAACTAGTGAAACGTACTGAGGCCATGCAGGTGAGGAGTGGGAGCAGTTGGAAGAGTAATGGATAGATGCCTCTCGAGGAGAGGTCATTTAATTCACATGAGGGGAGGGTGAGGTGGCACTAAGTCATTGGTTCGCATGCTGAGGGGTCTCGTGGTGCCTGCTAGGTGGACGAGGGTGACACTCATATCCGGGGTAAAAATTTGAAGAACATGGGGTGGGATTTGATCTAGTTATATGTGCACGAGTCATGATACCATTTAATATAGTATCTCTGGGTGAAACCACACATTCGACCACTACCTCAAGGTGCCCCCATGGATCCAGGGAAATCCCTCACAGGAATTGAACCTTGCCCAATGATGAAAACCTCCTTGCTTTTCACCATTGGATCCAACCCCTTTGGGCTTGATGGCTTGATTTCTTGAGTAAAGGTGAGGTTCTCATTTAGATTTTTGAGAATGATTACCTTACTTGAATATTAATGTATTAAAGTTTATTATCAATATAAATATGAAAATCATTATATTACAATGTGGGAATTGAACTTAGGTGGGAAGGATAACATTTTTCTCACAACCATTTAAGCTAAATTCACATGATAATAAATATAATGAACATATTTTAAAAGATTATGTTTTATAACAACTATTAATAAACATAATTTGAATATCTCGTTTAGTATTTATTAATTGATTTTTTCTTTCCTTATGTTTGCTAATCTTTCTTCTACGTTTACTTGGTCCTAAAAATAGGCAAATATGAATCCACATATATTTAATGTCACATGCATAATCTAATACCAATTTCGATCACTATACATGCATACATATATGAGATATATTTTTGTTAGGGTTAGAAATTTTCTTTCCCTTTTCTTTAAACAACTATTATAGGAATGGATATCTAAGGTTTGGGATTGTGAGTTATGATGGAGGAAGAAGAAGAGCTAGTAGATATTTTGCAAGATCCTTTAGAATATGAGGGTGGATTCATAACCTTCTCATCTCAACAAGAAGCTATTGGGCTTGGAAGGAAAGGAGACATGTTAGAGGTGAGAAGTGTAAATGATTACTTTATGACATGGGGGGGAATTTTACAATTTTCCTTGAGGATATAACCCTAACATAGGTCCATAGAGAAATTCAAAAGAACCTTAGAAGCAACCTGACCCCAAAGGATAGATTTGTTGATTCAAGTTTTTTTTTAAGGTGTAATTCCCATGGAGGTCTTGGGATCCATTCCCACCAATTTGTGCAAGGTTTCTAGTCGTTATTGCAACTAACGATTAATATCATCCTCTATCTGGAAATTTGGGGAAGAGGGGGGGGTCTTATCATACCATTTTTTTTCAATCTATAACACTTAAGTGATTTTAGCCAAAGATCATCCTAATAAACATTGACCACACCTATTACTCTAAAAAAAATGGAACTTAAGTCAATCGCACACCTTGAATCCAAGTCAAACTCTAAGTTGACCATTAAAAGGGTTGCTTACCTTTCCCTTTATTAGTTGTGTGACTCATGCAAGATTTCACTTGATACTAGAGAAATCATTATTATGATGTGATTTGAGCAATTCAACAGCCTATTAATAATAGAAGTTGCCTCAGAGGCTTGGTGGGTGAGTTCAAGACCATATTGGTTAACCTTCTACATTCAATAGGAGGGTACTTGGTCTCCCTTTTAGTCACATGGGTGCCCGTACTTGAATATTGAGCATTCACATTGAAATTCAGTCACCTTCAAGTCCAACATTGGTCTATAAACACAAGCCTTTTCCATGCATTCTACAAGGTTTTATTGTGCTAAGGTTATTTTTCCAAGATTATGTCAAAGAGTGAGAAGTCCCTTGCTTCCACTCATATTTATTGTCTTTCCCTTAGCTTCATATTGCCCAAATTCCTCTTCAAAAATGTTGATTGCATAAGGGGAAGTGTTGCTTGACTATTGATTCAATAGAGAAATCCCGTTGGAGGAAACAAAGGGCCCTCCCACAGAGAAGGATTGGAGACCATGTTTGTGAGCCGCTCCTCAAGTGATGTCAGTTTGTTTATTGCCTTTACTTTGACTCAATAAATAAATACTTTTATATTCCTCATAATTCGTTTAAATAATTTAAATTAATCTTTTGAATGATTTATTCGTTAGTATGCACACATAAGGGTTATCATATTTTTCTTTTCTTTATTTTTCACTCACATTTGTTTGTCTCAACTTCTAACAATCAACCAAGATTGAAATTCACAATAAACTAACTATAGGAGGGTGGAGGAAATTATTTGTTTGGAAAAAAACAATTAGGAGCAACCTTTCCCCCTCAAGGCATGTCTATTTTGAAATATGGAATCCCCAAGCAAACCAAAGTATGGAGATGAGATCTGATTATGTGGTAGAGATCCTCTTAGTATCACCATGGACTAGTAGGTGACACACACACACACACATTTATTTTTTAATTTATTTTTCCCATATAATGCATTTCCTAGGGAAACCCATTGAGAACTTCCCCTCATTCTAAGGATGGTACCTAGGGTAAACTGGATTCCATAAAATCATGTGTATATGTATGTACACACACACACACACACACACACACACACACACACACACACACACACACACACACACACACACACACTTGTATATACATACACACTCTCTCACGTGTGTGTGCGTGCGTGTTCCTGTTGATCTATGTTTGTTGATCAACGTTAGTACATACACGTCCATACTCAATATTTTTCCTTGTATTTTCTTTACTTAGTCATTTCTCCCTTTCAAATGTGGGTTGCAGATGAAACTACTATCAAATTATCGGTTATGTAGAACCACAAGCTTATGTATCTTTACTTAGTCATTTTTCTTTTCTTGTACATCCAAACACTTAGTCCTTTTTCAAGTGACACAAGAGTCCCGTTGCTAGAGACCAACACATCCTTGTACTGTTTCTCGCAATTGCCTAGCACTCAAAATGACATGTCTATCTCCGCATCCTCCAAACTACACCCTTTACCTTTTTCATACTTAACCGTTTCTTTGAATGTGGATGTAGGACACCCATCTCTTCCACTTACCTTTTCTCCCTCATGCTTGTGTCCTGCAACTCGCAGTCACACATTCTACAAAATGACCCTTTTCATTTTCACGATCCACATAATGACCTATTCTCACACTTAGTCTATTTTCTCATAGTGGATGCAAGACTCATCCCCCTTTCACCTTTTCCATTCCCCATGTCTTGTGCCCTACATCCCACAATCCTGCATTCACCATATTGCACTCTCTTTTCGCACTTTCATACTTAACCATTTTCAATCCTCCATGACATCACATCACCTTTTACCGATCGCATTTATTTCCCCTCATCACGTCAACCGCCACTTGTACATAATGCCATTATTAAAGTGGCAAAGATTTTGTAAATCTTTGTAATAAATTCTAAATCCTACCGTGCAAGCCAACAACTTTGGAATAAGAGCTATGGTGGTGAATAATCAAGGAAACACGTGGTAAATTAAATAAAGGATTAATATGCCATGTTGTAAAACGCTATATCAATAATAACTACACCTATTGGTAAGAATAGAAAGCGATGTAAATAATGTCAAGTTGGAGAAAAGAGTTGTATTGCACAGATACGCTAAATATTCTTGGACGTGAAGGCCACGAGTTCTAGTGGTCACATGCTTACAAGTGGTACACGAACCTCCCTCCCACTAGAAGAAATGAAAAAGGTTTTGACTTCTGGTATAACTTGGGTCAGTTGTGTGCCTAAGGTGACAGATTTCAAAGAGCTAGTTCTTTGGTATGCAGATAAGTTTGATGTAGAGAAAACAATAATTCAAGTTCTGGGGAGGTTGCCTATTTCCTTAGCTCCTTCAATTTTCACAAGAATATTGGGAGTCCCAAAACCCACCATGCAGTTTAAGGGTGAAGAAGCTAGTGAATTCCTCAAGGAACATAGAGGAGGTGAAGATCTCATCGAAAAATATTTGGCTGACCCAAGGGATAATATCAATGTTGCTAAGATTGAGGTAAGTTCCTTAAAGTATACTTACAAGGAATTTCCTTGGTTGTTTTCTCGTATAATTGGATCAGAATCCGTAGCCTCTGTGCTGAAAAATATTGTCTATATTCTCCATTTCGTTGTGCATGAAGATTCCCTGATTGACCGGGGTTGCCTTATTTCCAATGAAATTTCATTTCAATTGGGTGGTCTGAAAAGGACCCTAAAATTCTAGATGACATCTTATTTGATTTTCACCATAGCCTAATGCCATGTTTTCAAATACTTGTTGAGGGAAAGAATTTTTGACTTCAAGGTGGAGCTAGTCTTTGCCTGGTATCTAACCTAATGGAGACACAAGGCTCAATATTATTTCTACCCGGTCCATAACACTGAATATTATTTCTATCCAATCCACAACAATTTTATCTCTGAATTTAAAATATTAATATTTGGCCCTAACACATCAAGACTGTCACTTGAGGCTTGCTCCTTTCTCTTAGGGAAAGGAATTTTTGAGACCACAAAGGATTTTAGTGTTATAAGATTATTTGGTTTCCAAGAGAAACCATTTTTACCTCTCTTATATGTATTTGAAAAACATTTTTTTTATAGAAGTATGCAAACAATACAAGTACTGGGCACACTTCTTTAATGAAAAAATAAAAAAAATAGTTCGTCCCATTTCCTTAGAGATTTGGAGAAGTTGTTATAAAGAATATCTCCCATTTGGATGAATTTGTAGGACAATTTGACCAACTTGGCTTGAAAGAAGATGAATGTGTCGAGGGTTTCGACCCTAATGATTTATTTATTGCACACATGACCCTAGTAGGGTATTCTTATTATTTTACTAAGTCTAAACAATTTAAGGAAGGAGGAGGGAATAATCAAAACGTCCCAGAGACATCAGTTGATGAAGCCATGGATGATATAGAAGAGTTAGCCAACACTAATGAGTGTTATTGAAAATAGGGTAGAGAAGTAACAACAAAACCCCCCAATTCTCCCATTGTTTCACAAAGAAGTACCCCGACAAAAACAAAACCAAGGAATAGCAGTATGGAGACAAGGAAAACACCTACTGAAAACTCAAATGATGGTGGTGACAGAGACCCTACGAAGAAAAATCTTGGAAAATACCATGTTGTGCATACCTCTTATAGGAGTAAGAGAGACCCAAAAAACATGACTAGAAATACCTAAGATTGAAGAGAGTCCTCGAGCAATGGATGCAAATTAAATGATCAAAGAACCCAGTTGGTCAGAACAACGACTGCTGGAAACCCAGAAAATTGTTGAAGCTCTGGTCACTCAAGAACCATAAATATTTGAAGAAGAGTATGTAACACTTCACCATGCGACCTACAATAGAAATTACAAAAAAATGTTAAAATAGAAAGTTAACAAGAAAAACAAGAAAGTGTCTGAAAAATGGAAATAATAAATTGATTTCCACGGGGTTGCACCTTTAGAAAATGTACAGTTTCATGAGACATCTAGAGAAGCATTGAAGGAATCCACATGTTAAAGAAAAAAGAAAAAATAAAGGAATCAGAGACCATTGTTTGATTCTGATTCTGAAAGCATTTTTTTTAGCTGTTAATCACAATTCAACCAATGCTTACCCTATAAGACGTCCCATAAAGCAACAATAAGTTGAAAGGTTCATCTAGTTTGTTGTTGGCAGTGAGAAATTATGTTGGAGATGGAATTAAAAAAAGAATAGATATAATCCAAGAAATATGGGAGCTAGCATAGAACTCTACTAGATTTTCTACAAGGATTATGCATTTCAAAGAATATCTCCAAAATGATCTAGAAAACGACGAAAGTTTTTACAAGGAGGCTGTGGGAACATTTTCGACCAAAGTTTCAAGTTTAAGTAATACCTACAGAAGATAACAAAACCTTCCATCTAGTATCTGAATGAAGCAAATCAATGCCCGTTGGTTGAAAATAATTAAAAGTTAAAGGGAAATGTTGAATGAGTTGAATGCTGTGAAAATAAAAAGAGGTGACCATTTCCTAAAGCTCGTGGATCTTACAAAAGAACCAGACAACCCAAATTTATTAATGAGCACAACACTTTTATCCAAAGAGCAATTACTAGAACTTCTTGAAGCATTAAAAGTTGCATGGGAAAGTGAGTTCACCAAATCAATAGAATTCTCTGAAGATGAAGTTGAAATGTGGCTGGTCCGATACATTAAAAAGAATGAAAATATTGAGGACACATTGCACCAACGAATTATCGACTTAAGAGAAATGGAGAATGAATTGTTTGAGATAAAAACCAAGCATGAAATAATGGTTGCTCATGAGAGAGTGCATTGAAGAATGGTTGAGAAAATATTTGGTTAATATCACTGAGACATATCAACATGAAGTGGTTACAATAGTTATGCCACCTCCAACACAACAACAACCACCTATAAAATACATTCCAACAAGCAAGTAAAGGGTTAGAAAATTTCCATCACAATAAGTCAAGTAGTAACCTTATTCTTGCCCTTGCCATATTTTCTTTTGCAATCATTTGACATTACACCTTTTTGTTCTTAGTAACCTATGAAACCCAAGGCCAACCCTTGAATGCTTCTCTTTTTTTGTCTAGGTCTCTCTTTCATTTCATGGTCCGCGAGAGCCCCATCCTAGTCCTCTTTGAAGGACAAACACAATCTTTCATTCGTTATCCAAGACGATACTCTTTAATTTTTTAAAGACATCTATTATTATTTTTTTGAGGTTCTGAGAGAACTAATTTGGGACATAACATTATTGATATCTCAATACTTTGAATTTAAGCAAGAGATTTTAGATGTGTGTCTATCATAATCTTATTCGTGTTTAATGAAATCATCAATTAAATTTCTCTGCCATATGTGGTCCATACTTTCTTTTCCCTTTTGTTGAATATTGTGTTTTACTTTGATGAATGTTGTGATGGAAATGTCCTATTTTACTGCATACTCTTTTGGATTATAATCTTGTAACATATTGTAAATATTTACTTTCTACAAGATACCAGGTCTTTTCTTAGGTATTCTTTGGATGTGAATATTTATTTCAAGAATAAGCCTGGTCCTTTCTCACGCATTTTATTTTTTCTTGTATGTTATTTGAAATAGAGGAGTACCACCTCTTTAAAAACACAGGGGGATTTATCCTCGTGAGGTTGACTCAAAGACCATAAAACATTCTTTCCGATCAACAATCCCCCCCTCAATCCAAATGGAGGCTGAATCAACCACCAGCTACAATAGTTACAAACAATAATCTAACAAGACTCAGTTAGATTCAAACCTCAGTAGAACTAGAACAAGACACCTCATGGTAAAATACACCTTGAAATAGTTTGTTAAGCTATTAAGATAAATCATTCGACTAAAAAATGAAAGATATGGGGATGGGATTTGATCTATTTATGTGTGCATAGGTCATGAGATTATTTAATATAATCCCTCTTGGTGCAACCACACTTTTTACCAGGACATCAATGTGATCCCATGGCTTGAGGAAAAACCCTTACGTAATTTAGACCTTGATAAAAACCTTATGAGAATTAAACCTTAGCCATTGTTGAAAAAATCATCTCTTCTCACCAATGGATGTAACCCCTTTGGGCTATATTTTTTTTCCAAGAAAAACCTCATGGGGAAACTCCTAATCATGTCCCTACATTTTGTTGATGGTACCCAATGTAAACTCAACAATGTTGATTATGACACTTGACCTTGTAGGGATATTGAGTTAGGCATAAATAGAGACAATTATCATGGGGGATTGACCCCAATATCCCCTATGTAAAATACCCAGCCACCTAGGATGGGTCATGCTACTAATTAACATGTTATGTTAATGTTCTGATACCAATTTGTAACATACCCATTAACAAGGACTCAACAACATTCTCTGGTAACGTTCCCCGCCCTAAGATGGAACACGGCTTGTGGAATTACAAAATATAATACCATTAAATTAAATAATAAGTTCTGCATATGAACAAAGTTAAGCGGAAAATAGTAACAACATGCATGCAACATTAACAATTCATATACAAAATTTTAACAACAGAGATTCCATGACAAAACTCATAATTGCACACGTACAATAATGGAAGTAAGCACATGAATGAAACTTATCTTATAATATAGTCACCAACTGCACACAAACCTTCCACATTCCTCCCATTCTTAGACCATGCTGCTCATAACTCTCAGCAGCGGGTCACCCCCAAGTTGGCACTAAACTCTATCAGGGCAAAGAGAATACTAAGCTAGTCTGAGGTGTGATAAGCAGCATAATTGTTCTGTCCAAGGTGCCAACTGTTGCAACTAGCCTACGGTCTCTCATTCCCTACATGCCTATCCCACCCCAGAAGGTGTGCCCCTTCTCTGCTTAACAGTCCCTCAGATTTCCCACTTCCCTTCTGGGGCTTCAACAACAGGCCAGATATGAAGTCTCAGAGCCCCGTAGCTATTGCATAGTGCACCAGAGAATAATTCTGAGTAGTTTCTCGCCTAGAGAAACTACTCATGGGCTTGGAAACCTGCTTCTTCAACACAAAAAATCTCTCACCTGCTTCTTTGACCATGGGCATGACAACCTACCTCTTCTTCCTTTCAACTCTTGAGCTAACTAGTCTTGGTACATGTTCCCATTGCAGTGCAGTACCATAAGGTACGATTCACATTTGCCTCCTTGAAGGAATGAAGATTCATCCCCCTTTCTTACCATATCCACAAATAACTATGCATGCGTTTTTTAGGACACTTGGCACTCCAAGGGACTCCCTTGTCCCTATTTTCGAGACTTAGGATATATAATAATATCCATTACTTTAGCTTTACAAAATAATATTATAATATTCCAACGGGATTAAACCCCCTAGCTTAGCCCCTTCCTAGAATATTAGCCTCCCCTTTTCCTCTTTAGTGGAGTTTATCCCCCCATACTCATTTGTGGATCAGTCTGCATGCAACGATGTGTTTTCATTAATAATATGAGTGTTTACATACTACAAAAATAGGCTCACTGACCTTTATCATCCAAGCTCCCCAACCGAATAATCACATAAGACTTCTCGCCTATAACAACTTGACTCGCCAGTCTATAAAACATTGAAATTGTCAATACAAAGGTACTGATCTTTTTGCATATAGGCTCACCAGCCTTAAAAACACAAATATCACGTCATAAACCAGTGTGTGCAAAACTTCTGGGATGCACACACTCTTGTTTCCATGCGCCACTCTTGCACACTTACACAGGTGCACATTACAACATGACATAAATACAAAAAAGGGTCTTTGACCTCCACAACCTGCGCACTAAGTTGATGTGTGCGGATTCCTAGGATGCACGCCGACCCAGAAAGCCCTTTTTTTTAGTGTGTTGTCCTGACACACTTACACCGATGCGCGCTGCATATATGAAGTTGTTCCACTTTCAATGCGGCATTCCTCTGTACTTACACAGGTGCGTGCTAAATACATTACACTGCGCGCTAAATTCATTTTAAATTGCGCGCACTCTTTTGGTATGAGATTCACGCACACTAACTTAATGCGCATAGTACCAAACCAAAGGTCACGTTCCCTCAACTCACTAGATTATAAGTAAATTATAGTTACATTTCAATATACACTTGGGGTTAAGCCTACGGTTATTAGATTCCCCTCCCCCTTATTTATGCACTGTCCTCAGTGCATTATATACCATGTACAATTTCAAAATTCTTCAAAAATATCCATTCCTTTGCTAACAAATCTTGTTATCCACTTGGTGCTCTACTTTCAAGCACCATTCATGTATTCATACCGCAACTAGAAGTCATTTTCTCTATTCCATAGAGTTGCTTCAGGAAATAATTCATCTAATTGTTCCATTTGACATACCCTCATGATTATCGCTACCATGCCATAAGAATCCTTGAGTTTCCTTTTCCTTGTTGCACTCACCCTTCTAGGCTCATGTATCCCTTCATTGCTACACAGTCCCTCAACAATCCATCTTTCTAAGGCTTTCACACACAAGGAGAGCGCTAACTCATTACTAGAACCCCACCAAGGTTCTACATTTATAGGGCTCCCGTGTCTTCAAAAATAGTTGTTCTTCCCAAGCATTCCAACTTTAATAATTATTATCTCATATGTATCAGACACAAACAATCAGTATGAGAGAATATTATAAAATCTTCATTTAGAAATACAAATTCATTTCATAAGGAAAATCAACCTTTTCCCAAGTATGAGATTCCCTCTCATAATCTTCTTGGCTGTTGCAACAACATGATTTAGTATTTCTTATGGATTTCAATAGTGCCACATTTGAGACCACATTTCGTGTAATCTTTTAATTTTACATTCAACCAAACAGATGATTAGTATTTCATGTATCATAAAATTCTAGTGTAATACTTGTAAAGGCTCACAAGTGATTTCAAATTTGTTTACACTTAATGATTCAATCACAACCATCAAACTAATTATTTAATAGAATGAAATTATCCTTTTTTGCAGGTGCATGTTCAACAATTATGCTTTCCTTTTCCAGCCATTATTATTCTATTTCTTGGACAAAAATTTCCTGTAATAACTGCTCATGTGACTACTTGACTTGCAACTTCCTTTTGCAATGTCTAATAGCTCCTGAAATGTTCTCAACTCTATGAGTTAGTTATAATTGTAACATTTCAGATATTAGCCTAATTCATTTCCATTAAATATCATGGATTCATGCAATCACAAAAATGTATTCAACAATGCACTCAAGTATAACAATTATATCATGCACAATGCAACTTTATCACTTACTATGCATGAGTGCAACTCTGAATGCATATCTACTCAATGCATCTTTTTCGATGATTTTTATAATTCTCTATCTCTAAGTCATGTATCTCACCGTTGATAACTTGGAAGTCTGGCCAATGCCTTGACACATTCTCCATACACTTCCTATTTCCTACCCCACTATTTGGATGTCTTATTTTTCAACCCAAACACTACACCAAGAATATAATTCCGTGGTTTCATTAGTGTTAGCAAAAGGTTGCAATCCAAATCGTATTTATATGTAGGAAGTTCATTGGATATTTGTGTGGTACATAGCCTTTCCATAACCAACTATGTCATGGTCTCATACATGGCTAGCTTTTCTGGCATCCATTCCTATAACATGTTCATAACCTTTAGTGCTTTGGTTATTAGCTCATAACCAATTAACATGACATGCTACTATGTCATTATATGCATTCAAAAGCTAAGAATCTTTGATATTTATTACAGGCCTCCAGCCTTTACCACACTTAGTGGTCTCTTATTCCCATTAATGCATTCAATAATACGATAATGTGATAAAATAAACTCTGCCTAAGGAAATTCTTACCAAAATTTCCTTTAGCAAAACTCAGACCGACATAGCTATCATTAAATCAATTTAATGCTACTTGGATAACTGATAACAATATAAGCTCCCTTGACTCTTTTATCAATCTTATAATCAACGCTTCAACTTTCTATTGCTTCTTTTCATATGCAACAACATTATTAGCATCACTTGCAATCATGCAAGGATTCTCTCTTTCCAATTTCATGTGCTAAGTATGGATGCCTAACAAGCCATAACATGATCGTTGTTGTAACAATTGCTTCAACCTTTTTCTTCATGTACAACTTTCCCTATTGTTCCTAGATGTCCCCCAAGTATTACTGAATTCCTACATCCCTTTTGTGCTCTCACTGTAATCACTATACATGATTATTTCTTCCCTGAGCTCCTTTCTAGCCAATCCACTCTTGGCTAACTTTGCTTATCCAACCACATACTATGCTGATATTAATTTCAGCATTCAACTAGTTCCTAGATTCATTTGATCGAACACATACATGATCAAATTACATTTCCAGTCCTTCTCTCGTATTAAATTTAGATCCTCAACCTCCATTTTACATTTCTGACCAAACTGGTTCCTCCTTTCCTTGACTTAACACTTCAACACTTGTGGTTTCTTGAACCAATCTTTTCTCCTTCCTTGGCCCTTTGGTTTTAACTTGACTTGCATAGTTAATTTTCAACATGTTGCAATGCTACACAATGCATTCTTTTCCAACCGCATAGAATTAACTGGCATGAGTTAGCATTGCTCTATTTGCCATCATAAATTCCAGTGATACTTTCCCCCCTCCTCTGTTCCACTTGATATAGAATCTCCTTAGATTTTATTTCCTTTTGCATTCTATACCAAGCATATAATCATTTTATTCTTCATGGTTCCTTATTGTTTTCGCTTCAAAACCCTTGTTTCCATTATTCTAGGATTTTCAAGGACATGAATCCATCCTAGAATATTTCTTCCTTGTATAGAAAAACCCTTCCTTAGAACTTGATTACATTTTCTATATCTAATCTATACATAATACAATGTTTATGCACATGTTGGCACTTATTTAGTATGCACACACCCACGTTACTTTACTCTGAAATTTTGTCATACAACCATGCTTCCACCACGCTACTCTGATAACCATCATGGGGGTTCTATCCCAAAACTGTAGGACTGATCCTTGGAAATGTTTCCTTTATCCCCACGTACACCTTTTGTCTTTCTTTATCATGACATATAATTCCTATTGAGAACAACCCTTTCCATGATGTATTACCTTATCTGTATATTGACACCCTTTATGGTGAATGGATCTTCACTACTTTAACCAGTAAATATTTCCCTCTTGTTCCATGATTCCACTCTAATTAGAATTAATGGATTTCTTGTAGTAATTTCCTTCACCCATAAATGTTCTCTTCTTGTCTTCTCAAGACTTAATGGATGCATCTAGACTCTTACCTTATCATTCTTTAGTATTGGCTTTCAATCATCTTGTGACCGATTCTTGTCGTAGCACTCTTTCCTTGAGTACCTCTGCCAAAATTTCAATCCTCTCCTGGTTATGAAAACCATCTCTCCACACTCCCATAGTCTCATCTTCATGCATATCCATTACTCTGAGTATAGACATTTTTAGTTGGTAGCTTCTCAAGCAATCATTCCACATTTTGAAGAACCGACCCTACCTTGTTACTCATACTTGAAGATACCGCTTTTATGTCATGTGCCAATATCTACTGTGCATAACCTTGATACTTAGTTTTCTTTTTCCTTCGCGGACTCACAGACTTATAAAATTGTAACCTTTTCTTCATAAGTCCATCTGAAAAGTCTCAACACTTAACTATTTTTTCACTTCTTCAGACTCACAGACTTATAAACTTTTAACCTTTCCTTCATAAGTCCGTCCGAAAATTCTCAACACTTAACCATTTTCTCACTTCTTTAGACTCACGGACTTGCGAATTCATGGACCCATAATAAGTCACAACACTAAGTCCAAAAATTCTCAACACTTAGTCATTTTTTCACTTCTTAGGACTCACAGACTCGTAGATTCATAGACTCATAATAAGTCCCAACACTAAGTCCGAAAAGTCTTGACACTTAGTCATTTTTCCACTTCTTCGGGCTCACAGACTTATAAACTTGTAACCTTTCCTTCATAAGTTCATCTGAAAAGTCTCAGCACTTAACCATTTTCTCACTTCTTTGAACTCGCCAACTTGCAGATTCATTGACCCATGGTCTTGTAACTTTTCTTTCATAAGTCTATCCGAATAGTTCTCATACTTAACCATTTTTCCACTTTCGGACTTGCGAACTCGCAGATTCGTGGACTTGTGGACGCATAGTTCTCCCCTTTCATAAGTCCGTCCAAATAGTTCCCCATACTTAGCCATTTTTCCACTTTCAGACTTGCGAAATCACAAACTCGTGGACTCATGGAAGCATAGTTCTCCCATTTCATAAGTCTGTTCGAAGAGTTCCCCATACTTAGTCATTTTTCCACTTTCGGGCTTGCGGACTTAGGGACTCATGGAATCGTGGAAGCATAGTTCTCCCCTTTCATAAGTCCATCTAAAGAGTTCCCCATACTTAGTCATTTTTTTTCACTTTTGGACTTGCAAACTCACAGATTCATGGACTCATGGAATTATAGTTCTCCCATTTTATAAGTCCGTCCGAAGAGTTCCTCATTCTTAGTCATTTTTCCACTTTCGGACTTGCGGACTCACGCACTTGTGGACTCACAGACTCATGGACTCATGGAAGCATAGTTATCCCCTTTCATAAGTCCATCTGAAGAGTTCCCCATACTTAGTCATTTTTCCACTTTTGGACTTGTAGACTCATGGAATCATAATAAGTCCAACACTTGGATTATTTTCATCTAGTTTCACATGGTTGCTCTGCAACCACTATTTTTTTTTTCAATTTCACTCCACTAAACACAAATTCAACCTCTATAGCCACCAATTACTTGGGTGCACAGTCGGTCAACACTTCCGACATCCAAGTTTCTTCAATTCCTTTGTGAGTTGGGAAATTTATTTTACCAATTTCACTCAGTCAGACATAGCCTTAAGTTGACTTCAAATTTGACCAATTACAGGTCTAAAGTCGCTCAGACACAGTTTAAAGTCTAGAAAAACTCATCCTTGGACCAAATTTCTCAAATTCCTTAGGAATTTAACAATATAAATTGGTGCTTCAACCCAATTTCACCCGACTGCTCTTGATTTCCCATGGAAACACTGTAAACACTTGTGAAACAATTTTCAAATTGACTCTTCCTAACATTCTGTCAAACAATTCAATTGCAGACTCTGTAATTTCACTTCTGCGCTTTGCTAAATGGCCCATGCAGGCTCAGTGTTGAAATTTGGGCTCTGATACCATATTGTAACATACCCAGCCACCCAGGTTGGGCCATGCTACTAGTTAACATGTTCTGATAATTCTTTGATACCAATTTGTAACATACCCATTAACAGGGACTCAACAACATGCTCTGGTAACGTTCTCAACCCTAAGCTGGAACATGCCCCATGACATTACAAAATCTAATACCATTAAATTAAATAATAAGTCCTTCATATGAACAAAGTTAAGTGAAAAATAGTAACAACATGCATGCAACATTAACAATTCATATGCATAATTTTAACAATAGAGATTCCATGACAGAACTCATAATGCACACGCATGGTAATGGAAATAAGCACATGAATGACACTTATCTTAGAATATAGTCACCAAATTCATGTAGACCTTCCACGTTCCTCCCAACCTTAGACCGCACTGCCCATAACTCTTAGCAGTAGGTAACCCCCGAGCTGGGGATAAACTCTACCAAGGGAAAGGGAATACTAAGCTAGTCTGAGGTTTGATAAGCAACATAATTGTTCTGTCCAAGGTGCCAACTACTGCAACTAGCCTACGGTCTCTCATTCCCCACATGTATGTCCCACCCCAGGTAGTGTGCCCCTTCTCTACTAAAAAATCCCTCGACTTCCCCATTTCCCTTCCGGGTCTTCAACAATAGGCCAGATAGGAAGTTTGAAAGCCCCGTAGCTATTTCCTAACGCACCAGGGAATAATTCTCAGTAGTTTCCCACCTAGAGAAGCTACTCACGGGCCTGACAACCCACTTATTCGACATAACAAATATCTCACCCAGAGAGAAATTCCCACAGGCCTGACAAACCGCCTCTTCGACCACGGGCCTGGCAACCTGCCTCTTCTTTCTTCAACTCTCGAGCTAACCAGTCCTGGCATAGGTTCCCATTGTATTGAAGTACCATAAGGTATGATTCAAAACTGCCCCTCTAAAGGAATGAAGATTCATCCCCCTTTCATACTATATCCACAAATATAATTATGCATGTGTCTTTTAGAACACTTGGCACTCCAAGGGACTCCCTTGTCCCTACTTTTGAGACTTGGGATATATAATAATATCCATTACTTTAGCTTTATGACATACTATTATAATATTCCAATGGGATTAAGCCCCCTAACTTATCCCCTTCCTAGACTCTTAACCCCCCCTTTTCCTTTTTAGTGGAGTTTACCCCCCCATACTCATATGTGGATCGGTTTGCATGCAATGGTGTGTTTTCATTAATAACATGGGTGTTTACAAATTAAAAAAATAGCTCACTGGCCTTTAGCATCCAGGCTCCTCAACCTAATAATCACATAAGCCTTCTGGCCTATAACAACCTGGCTCACCAACCTATAAAACATTGAAATTCTCAATACACAGGCACTGGTCCTTTTGCATCTAAGCTCACCAGCCTTAAAAACACAAATATCGTGATTTACAATGTAAATCGATGTGCATGAAACTTTTGGGATGCAAACACTCTTATTTCCATGCGCCATTCTTGCACACTTACTTAGGTGCACATTACAACATGACATAAATACAAAAGGGGTCTCTGACCTCCAAAACCTGTGCACTAAGCTGATGTGCACAGAGTCCTGGAATGCGTGCCAACCTGGAAAGCCCTTTTCTTTTAGTGCATCATCTTGGAACACTTACACCAGTGCACGCTGCATATATGAAGTTGTTCCACTTTCAGTGCACTATTCCTGCGTACTTACACAGGTGTGTGCTAAATATATTACACTGCACGCTAAATTCATTTTAAACTGCGTGCACTCTTTTGGTGTGAGATTCATGCACACTAAATTAATGCATATAGTACCAAACCAAAGGTCCTGTTCCCTCAGGTCACCAACTTATAAGTAAATTACAATTACATTTCTATATATACTTGGGGTTCAACCTAGGGGTATTACACCCTACATGAAGCTCAAATCACTTAACCCTTGAAGCTATCATTTTAGAAATATCCATTCCCACCCTTGAGCACTTAAGAGAGAGTGATATTGTTGGTACAATCTAACTTCAATTGGTGCATGAGGGGCAAACATGTCACAAGTGGGACTTTACCTTGACGAGGAGGATAACGAATTCTCCTCTTAACCATCCAATATAGACCTAGTTGAACTTAAATGTTCAGAAACATCTCATCCCATCCTTGAGAGAGTATGTATGCATGCGTGTATGTATATATAGCCCAAAGGGATAGTGGGTTGATTGAGGTTGGTAAGGTACCAACAATATCACTCTCTTGAGGATGGGAAGAAATAATTTCAAACATTTAATGTCAATTGGGTCTATGTTGGATGTTTAAGAGGAGAACTCATTAGCCTCCCCATTGGGGTAAAGTCCCACTTGGTGACATGTTTTCCCTTCATGCACCAATTGAAGTGGGAAAGGTACCGACACTATCACTCTCTCTTAAGTGTTGGAGGGTGGGATGATATGTTTCTAAAGGGATATCTCGAGTTCTTAAGTGCTTTGAGCTTCATGTGTGTGTGGGTTTGGACATACATATCTATATGTGTTATATTTTTCCTCCGTGGAGGGTGGCATTAATTGTGAACAACAATAGTGTTTGTTAACCCCATAGGATTAGGTGGAAAAGGATCCCATGACCTCCCCCTAGGAATTACACCTTGGCGAAGAGGGTCAAACCAACCAATCTATCCCTTGGGGTAAAACAATTCGGGCATTGGAGTCCAGCTGGGAAATGCAATGCATCCCACTTTCTAGTGCATGATAAGCAGGAATGAGAGTATCGGTACCTTTCTAGTCCAACAATAATATCAACAAACAAAAAGTTTCTCACATGTACATATCATACCCACTTTGGAATTGAACATGTGATCTCTGAGGAGAAAACCCATGTTCTCAACTGTCAGGCCCACTTATGTTGTGCATGTGTGTGTGTGTGTGTGTGTGTGTGTGTATACATAAATACATATGTATGCATGTACACACAAGCGCATATATGTATATATATGTAAGTATGTAGTCTATTGGATGTAACACAGATGGTTGTGATGCAAATAAGTTACCCTCCCCACTTGGGTTCAAATCTCCACTTAGTGACATGTTTTCTCTTAATGAGCCAATTGTTGATGAGATATATATAATCTATTCATGATTTGTTGACCTAGCCTTGTGCCCTAAAGAATCTAGAGTTTACCCTATGTACCATCCTTAGAATGAGGGGAAGTGCTTGAGCCCGAGTAGCTTCCCCTGAGATACGTTACTTGGAAATTTGTTTTTGTATGTATATGTCTATGCATGTATGTACACACACAGACACACATTCAAGGTGAAAAAGTCAATAACTTTATATGGAATACACATGAGTATTTTGAAGGTCAATTTTGTAATCTGCGACCTTATATTTCATTGGTCAAGTGGTGTTTAATTAGGTGATTTATATCTATCTATTTGTTTTTGTCCATTAATGAACACTATCCATCCTTGATCTTATTCGAAAGAATACTCACTTTATGTAACTATAGGTTTTGTTTTTCCCTAATTTTGTGATATATGGCTATTGAACAATAATAGCATCGAGATGTTCAATGCCATTTCCAAGTATATTTAGTGACATTTGTGCCACATCTATCTCTAGAAGTTGAAAAGTATATTTATCCATTTGAGTGCACATCTATTGAAACCAAACAAATCTATTTGTTAACTATCCGAACAATCTATATATTACAACAAGATATTCAACAATTCTATCATTGATTGGGTGGGCTTCCTCCATATCAACATTTCAAGAGTTGTTTGACTCCTCCAAATTAGGGTTTCAGGATTTTTTGGGCTTCTCACATCATGCAATACTTCCATTGCCTAAATCTATTGAACATGTGTTTCTGCAAGGGAAATTCCATTGAGATAAGATCTATTTGTCTTTAAGAAATTCATTGAAGCGCTAACATATCTATCAATGACACATATAATCCAATTTTAATCACGATCTTAGGGAACACTTAAGTAGGTCACAATCTCTATTCTAGTTTTTAGTGGGCAAGTCAAAATCACCCAATTTATATACACCACATAAACCTCAACACAAAATGACTACATATAATTAATATCACAACCTATATTTATATACTTTTTAATAATTTAAGAGAATAAGAATTAAATAATCAATCTCATAAGCATTCATCACATAATACATATAGTTTTTTAAGGACAACCCTCATGGAGAAGAAATTTCATTTATTATAAATCTTACTGCAATGTCAACTGATGAATATTTTACATCTGCAATCTTGCACAATCTTTGGGAGTTTACATCCACAAGGCCACATTTACAAAAATTTATATTCCTAATAAGAAATTCAAGATCTATCTTTTCCTTAAGGAACTACCTTATTCTCTACTCTACAACAAACTTCAAGTCAATTGTGATCCTTCAATTTACTTTCCTAATTATATTTTCCAATCTTCAATCTTCTACCCTTCTCTTTATCCCACAATCCACCTTCTTATGGGCCATTTGCAAGAGTGGGTTATGTCAATTAATATTCTCTTGCATCCCCTCAATTATCAAATGGTTCATATCCCTTTTAGTAATTGATGCCATCCATCCAATTGACATGTATTGGTCATTGAATGCCACATAGGCATCCCATCCTCACTAACACATGCCTAAATGACACAATATTGCTAACACATATTCCTATTGATCCTTCAATCCACATTGTTCATCAATTCTAGGCAATTTCTCATTCGAGTCATCAACATATAGGCACTAGTTGACTTGCGCCTAATCCATACACTAGTCAACTTCATTATTAAGACTCTTTTAGTTGATTCTTTTCCATTTGTCAAATTATTTGTTTAAATCAACTTCTTAGACAATCCTACCTCTGGTATGCATTCTTCTTCTACTTGATCCAATTTGTAATGTACCCATGGAGGATAATTAATTTAATATTAGAGATATAGGGAGGTACCTAATGGAATAATTAATGTGATGTGGGTACCTAGTTGGATGTAATAAATAGGCCCACTAGGTAGTTGTAGGTAATAAATATAATAACATAATAATAAGGGTTAGTTGGCATAGAAAGTTAATTGGCATAGAAAGTATCTCTGATTTGGAATCAATAACTTTCCCTATGTTAATCATTCATCTCCTTGTCCCTTTGCTATGCTCTCTTCAATTGCTCTTCCACTTGCCCATGTATCTAGTGGATTCTTTCAATGAATCTAATGGTTTTTTCTTGGTCATCATCACACTCCATCAACTTCTCTCTAGTAGTTTAATAAAACATAATGTTAAAGGGTGCCCAACAAAAAAAAAACAAAATCATGTTTCAAATGGTGACTTATTACTAGAACTATTAACTACTCGATCATAACAATGTTGTATAGAGGGTAGGATCTCATCCCAAGTCTTAGGATGCCTTTTATTAAACCCCCTCAACACATGAACTATGGTCTTTTTAATCGCTTCCATCCATCCATTGATCTGTGGAGGAAGGGATGTGCTTGTCTTCAACTTAGTATGCATTATGCTCCTTAAGACTCTCCAAAATTGACATAGAATTGTACTATCTTTCTTTGAAATTATGGAATCAGGATATCCAAAGTGTACACACATTCTTTGTGAAAACAACTTATCTTCTTTTGTAGTCACACATTTCTTACAAGGAATTAATTGCACCATCTTATTAAATTTGTTGACTACTACAAATAGGTAATCATGCTCCTATCTGATATTCGATAATCCTCTAAGGAAATCCATCAAAATTCCCTCTAAAGGTTGAGTTGACACATGCAAAGGAGCATATAACCCCAATTTCCTAGTAGCAAGCTTTGACATACAAAAAAACACACATGCCCAATTAAGTTTAACAACATTAGTCAATATGACATTTGGACAATACATATACATTTTTAATTTTAACATCTTTCTAGTTTAAAAAATTTCCAACAACTTTGGAACTATGACATTTTCTTAATATGAAAATTCTACATTCTCCAATTGGTATACATGATTTACTATATTTGTATAACAAGACATCATTCCACGGTAGTTAGGACTCTTCATCCCCTAATGTAAGTCTAATATAATCAGATAAAATATCTTGTGCTCTTCATATTGATTCTAGATATATTCAATTCAAAAAGGTTGTAGTTGCATATTGGTCATGGAAATTGTTACCGACCTCGATGGTCTAGATAAGAAATCAATAATATTTTTTGCAACCATTTATTATACTTTATGACAAGGTTAAATTGTTTCAAATAAGACATCCACTTGGTAACATTATCTCCTTCCTTAGGATGTAATCTCTTCAATGCTTCATTGCTTGATGTAAACCTAAAATATCCTTGCCATATGTAGGACACCATACCACCACTTCATTGGAGGTTTTTGCATGGTAAGAAATCAATATTTTCTCTTGCACGAGTATTGTCCTCATAGCATAACCAAATGCATTAGACTCAATTTTAAATGGATTTTTTGAATTTGGAAGTCCTAACATAGGTTCTTCACAAATCTTCTTCTTCAAGATATCAAAGGCTTTCTCTTGTTCTTTCATCCAAAGAAACTTATTTTATCCTCTTGTCAAGGAATTTAAAGGTCCAATGATCTTTGAGAAATGTGAAATAAACTTTCATCAATGCCAACAAGCATCAATAAAACTTCTCACTTCTATGAGATTCATAGGCCCAAGTCTCTTTTGGATGGTCTACCCTTTGGTTGGGTCAATTCTTAGTCTCTACCAATCATGAATCCTAGATAAATAAGTACATGTTCATATAAATCACAATTCTTCGTATTCATCTGCAACTTCTCTTTGAGAGTTTCCAATACCTTCCTCAAATGGTTTATGTTCTTCTCTCATGTATTGTTGTAGACTAATATATCATCCAAGTATGTAAATATGGCTAGTGCATTAGTAAGCCCACATGGAATTACAAACCATTCAAATAACCCTTGCTTTCTTTTAAAATTAATCTTCCAAGTATCTTCCTACTTAATCATCATCTGATGGTATCTTGACTTAATGTTTGGCTTGGAAAAATACTTTTCCCCTTACAATTGGTCTAGTGAGTTGTCAAAACTCAACAATGGATACTAGTTTTTAATGGTGATGTTATTGAGTTCACTAAAATTGACACACATATGGAAAGTCCCATCTTTTTTTTTCAAACGAACACATCGGATATCCTCAAGGGGACACACTAGGATTGCTAGGATTGCTAACACCTTTATCTAACAATTCATGTATATGCATATTTATGTCATCACTCTCCATAAGGAAAGTTTAATACATACCAATGTTTTGCAATGATGACTATGGTAGAAATTGAATCTCATGCTCAATTCAACTTATAGGTGGCAACCCCTTTGATTTCATAAAAATGACCTCATACTTGTATAGAAGACGACTCAAACCTTTGTTTTGATCCAATGTGATATCAAGTTTTTCATTCATTTCTTCTGAAATCTTATCCTCGATGGGTCTTACAATAAACAATACAAATTTCTTAATGTTTCTAGACAACCTCTTAGCTTAATTAACATAGATTATGGATATTGTTTTCTTTCCCATGTAGCCATTGATTAGGTAGGATTGTCATTCCTTTATCAACCTCCACTTATTTTCTCTTCTAGGGAAAATAACATCTTTATCCCACATATAATGGCAATGAATGACGACTTCACATATTTGTAATGGAAAAATGTCACACCCCAACTTGTCCATAAATTGATTTGAAATGTAACTTGCATCTTTGAATCCTTTTATAATCATCTCAAAGGATAAGTTTCAACATGTCTAGTTGTCTTGAGTCCTAACTGTTTAACCAACATTTCATAAATTAATTTCTTTTAACTACCATAGTTAAATATAAGTGTTATCGTCATCCTATTCATTTTCATTTTCACATGAAACAACTCTTCCCTCGCCATGTCTATGAGCCTCTACTTATAAGTAATTTATTTTGACTCTAATTGGGTCTTTCTTTTAAGAAATATCACATTTTTTGATGTTAGAAGTCTTTGATTGAGCCATCAATGAAACTTTGTTATCAATATTTGATGCTCCTTTTATCTCTTTACCTTCAACTTTCTAAGCTTAAATTTCTTTCTTGTCTGGCTCTTGGGAATAACCTCATGATGCAATGCTTGACCGTGGTCATTTTCATGACCATCCTTCTTACATTGTTCACAATGGAATTGCTTCTTCTATGTGGCATTGGAAAATTTTGTATTTCCCTTCTGCTTCCCCATTCCTTATTGAGTCTTTCTTCCATCTGATATGGAATATCTCATTTCATCAATTAGTTTTGTGTCATGCTCGCCTTCAATATATATGGCCTTCTTACATGCATCATCAAGGGTCTTCATCTCAAAGAGAATCACCTCATTTTTTAGGTGGTTGAACAACCCACTAGTGTACTTCATCATCACTTTCCTATCAGATTGCTCGATTCCTAGTTGGATGTAATTATTTTGAACATAGTTGTATATTCTTGAAATCCTTGTCCTTGTCTTTGTCTAAGATGATTCTACTTGAACTCATGTTCTCTTCAATACCCCATGGGATATAATTAGTTGTTAACAAGTGTCTTAAACTCATCCTAGTCTTCAATTTGATTCTTCTTGGTCATAAATATTTCTTGATAGAGACTTTCCCACCATAGCTATGCATATCCCTCCATTTTTTTGTTGAAGAAATAAATATTTTCTATGTTGATAAACCTGTAGTAATCAAAATAAACTTCTAGATTTCTCAACAAACTACTTAGACTATTCGGGTCCATTTGACCACTGAAAGGATTTCTATCCTATTTAGCTTCAATTCTAAAACAACTTCTTGAAGTCTAAGGGTCATCTTCTTAATGAAATGGGTTTTCCCTATTTGTATTAGGACTCTCTAGTTTCTCCCTTTCTCCACCAAAAGTTTCCTCTCCTCCATATTTACTCTTTTCATCACCTCTCAAACCAAATCTTATAGAAATTATGCAATACCTTCTACTTGCAACTCCAAATTCTTGAGTCTAAGTTCACCTTCATTGATCCCTCAATATTCTTCCATGTTATTTAAACTTGGAGCATTATTATGAGTGATTCCAGATAACAATGACTCTTTGCCTTGTGAATATTCAAGTTTTGTTTTCAACATACACTCCTCAAGAAAACATTAGCTTGGATTTGATACCATACTGATCCATTTTCAAAAGGGCAATTCAAAATTACCCAATGTATCTACACCACAAACACATTTGAAACAAATCAATTGTGTCTAATGAATACCATTCACTATATTTCTTTCCTTATTAAACATTTAACATAATAATGAATTAAAAATCAACCTCATAAGAATTCATCATGTAGTACATGAATATTTTTAAGGAGAACCCTCATGGAGAAGAAACTCCATTTGTTATTAATCTTAATTAAATTTTGACCGATGGATATTTTATATATGCAACCTTGCATGACCTCTAGGATTCTACATCCATGGAGTTGTGTTTACAATGTCTAATATTCCTAGTAACAAAGTTGAGATCCATCCTTTCCTCCAGGAGCTTCCTTCTTATTTGTTCTACAACAATCCCTAATTAAGTTTTGATTATTCCTTCAAATTTCATAGTTAAATGGTCCAATCTACAACCTTATCTTCATCCTATAATTTGCCTTCTTATACGATATCTCAAAGATTCAATGATGTCTATTCATCTTCTCTTATATCCCTTTAGTTATTAAATGCTTTGACTCCCCTTTGGTAACAAACAACATATGTTTAGTGGGCACGTTGTGGTAATTGAATTCTACACTGTAATGCACCCAACCCCCAAGATGGGTCACACCACTGCTAATAACAACCAATTAAAACTCTGATACCAATTTAAATGCATAAATAACACACATCATTCTCACAATTCTCACAAAAACAAAAATACTTGCTTCTCTTGACAATTTCTTGAACAAAATATTGCTCATAGGCCTACAACCTCTCTTCCCATGAAATTACAACTCCAATCCACTGATATACATGCCCATTGTGGTTTCCTTCAAGCTTATGAACTCAAAACCCTTTTGTTGTCCCAAAATCTCCATGTAAAAACTGCTCCCTTTTCTCATACGAATTTCCTTTTCTCCTATGCAAGTTGACTCTCACACTCCCCAATGTTGATTGTACTTCAACCCCATCCTGTCAATAACTATGGGATGTGAATTCTCACACCCACCCTCTTACATATGTTTAATGATTGGGCTTTGATACACTCAAGAGGAAAATTATAAGGTTTATACACAATGATAATTTTAGAAATATGGTTTGGGTTTATAGACATGGGTAAACTCTCCCCCTTGGACCCCTTCCCTCTCATGTGGAAACTAATCCCCCAAGTCTCTATTTCTGTCTATCTGCAGTCGAAGACAAATTTTTTATATTATATTTAATACACATCATTAACATATTACATCACTTGGCTCGCCACACATCATATTTACAATATACTTTGCTAATTTGGGTATTAAAAATGGGGATGTTACATTCCCCCTCCCCTACCACATGCACTATCCTCAGTGCATATCACCATACAATTTACACATTAACATACATAAAATGTTACATCAAAATACTTCGACAATTCTGTAACTTAATGACTCACACAACAATTCCAACTAGCAACTCTCTTTTCCCTTCAACCTACACATCCCAAGAAATGGGATCCGACATCGGTCGAACATGAAGTCTTAGAGTTATGTCTCCAAGAACTCTAGCTGCCAAAATGGAGCCTTCATTCACTTATGTATAAGTGTACATTCAATTTTCTTCAAAATTTGCAAAAAATTGCGAGTATACTTCCCACATGGTTTCCTCATGCTCCCATGTGGTGTCTTCAGGACCGTAGTAGGTCCATTGGACTTTTACCAGGCCTATGGGTTTGTTTCTAAGCACTTTGAATTTTCGGTCCAAGATACACACTTGTCCCACCCAAAACTCCCTTTCCTGTTCCACCTGGATCACAGTCTAATCAATCACATGGTTAGGATCATGTACATAATTTTTTAAGAAAGACACATGGAACATTATGAATTCTCACAGATGCAGGTAATGCTAGCATGTATGCAACTAAGCCTATCCTTTCTAGGAATTCAAATGACCCATAGTATCTTGCTGGTAATTTTGGGAAACTTCCCAATTTCAGTGAGCTCCTCTTGGATTTAAGCTTTAAAAACACATCTTCTCCCACTTTGAAGTCTCTACATGTTTTTATTTTATCGACATAAATCTTCTACTTGTATTGTGCAATTTTCAAATTTTGCCTGTTCTTTACCATTTTTTCTTCCATTTCCCTTAACAATTTTGGCCTAATCTCGTCTCTCTCTGTCGGGTTATCCTAGCTCATCGACGTGTTACATTTTTTTTTTTCATATAAGGCTTCAAACAGACTCTTCTTTAATGACTCTTGATACCCATTGTTATAATAAAATAAAATTAAATGGATTTATTCCTCCCACTTAGAAGGCTTGTGTCCATTACATACATTCTCAACATATATTCAATTATCTGGTTGATCCTCTCTGTCTACCCATCTGACTCTAGGTGATACGTTGTACTAAAATTCAAATTGGTCCCAAATCCTTTAAAAAACCCCTTACAAAAATTGGAAGTGAAATTGGGATCTTTGTCCGATGTTATTACCTTAGGCACACCATGAAGCCTAGCAATTTATTTGATACAAATCTATGCAATATTGGTTGTCTAATGAGTTATTTTCACCAGAATGAAATCTGCAACCTTTGTAAGCTTGTCCACCAATACCATGATGGAATCATGTTGTCTTGTTGCCCTGGGAAATTTGGTAATGAAATCAATATTAACAACCTCCCATTTTTGTTTAGAAATGGGTAATGGTCACAAAAATACCACTGGATATTTGTGCTCAACCTTTACCTTCTGACATTCCATGCATCTGGATAAATAATTGATCACATCTCTCTTCATACCAGACCAAAAATATTGGCCTCTTACAACTGTAATAGTTTTCTGGTATCCTGGATGTCCAACATATGGCACACTGTGCATCTCCTTTAAAACTAAATTTCTCAATTCCTAAGAATTGGGAACATAAACTCTATTCCTGAACAAGAAGATTCCATCCTCTTCTAGCTTGTAATATTTATATTTCTGTTGTACATTATTCTATTGTAAGATTTCTTTAACTTGCACATAATGTTGGTTTGATGTTACAACTTCTAAAATTATGTCTTTTAGATTTTTCATGTACATACTAATGGTTGTAGCATGAATTTCATGAAACCTTTGTTGAGTGCATCAACCACTTTATTTTCTTTTCCCTTTATGTGCTTGATGCCAAAGTCATATTCACTGAGAAATTCCAACCATCTAGTTTGTTTGGAATTTAGTGTTGGTTGTTCAAACAAGTATTTCAGACCACTATGGTCTGTCCTCAATTCAAATTTTCTACCCATGAGGTAATGTCTCCACATTTTGAAAGCATCAACTATGGTTGCCAAATCTAAGTCATGTGTAGCACAATTTATTTCATGCTCCTTCAATTTTCTGGACTCATAACAAATTAGATGACCATTTGGGTAAGGACTCCACCAAGCCCTTTCTTGCATGCATCTGTGCACACAACAAAATCCTCATCTAGATCTGCAACTTTTAAAATGGGTGCACTAGTTAATAAATCCTTTAAGCACTAGAATTTTTCTTCACACTTGGTACTCCATTCAATTTTTTCTTCTTTCTTTTGCAAAGTTATTAATGGGTGTGTAATCTTGGAGAATCCCGCAACGAATCTCCTATAGTAACCAGCTAGATGCATAAATGATCTAACCTTTGAAATATTTGTTGGTGCTGGATAAATTTTGATTGCTTCAATATTTTTTAGATCCACTGCTATGCCATCTTCTGAAACAATGTGACCCAAATAATGGATGTGCTTTTGATAAAAAGTGCACTTACTTAACTTGACATATAATTTATGCTCTCTCAATACTTGTAGTACCATTCTCGAATGTTGTTCATGCTCCTCCTCCATCTTGGAATAGACAATAATATCATCGGAGAAGACATTAACAAACTTGTCCAGGAAATCTGTGAACACCCCATTCATTAGACACATAAATGTAGTGGGCACATTTGTCAACCTAAAAGGCACAGCCACAAATTCACAATGTCCATACATTATTCGAAAGGTTGTGTTGCTCATATATTCTTCTCTAATTCTCACTTAACAATAGCCTCATCTCAAGTTAATCTTGGAAAATATCTTTGCTCCCTTTAACTGATAAAAAAGATAATCAATCCTTGACAAAGGATATTTGTGCTTGAATATAACCTTGTTCAGTTGTCTGAAGTCAATATAGAATCCCAAAGTTCCATATTTTTTCTTCACAAAAAGAACTGGGGCACCCCAAGGAGAAACACTTGGGCATGTTTACCCCTTCTTCAAAAACTCTTCTAGTTGTATTTGCAATTCTTTTAGTTCTGGTGTGCTCATTATGTAGGGAGTTTTGGACACTGGGGTAGCTCTAGGCATTAAATCAATAGAGAAATCAATGTCCTTTTTTGGTGGCAATCCCAACAATTCCCCAAACACATCTTCATATTCCTTCAAGAGTAGATAATCTTCGAGAATTGGCTCCTTATCCTTCATTGGCTCTTCCATATGGGATGCATATATTTGACACCCTTTTTTAAAAATTATTTTTAGTTGTAATGCCGAAATATCTCGAAAAGATATAGGCCTTAGAATACCTTGAACTGTACTTGAATTCCCTTCCTCATCAAGACATTTGAAAGCCTTGTTATAATAATCTAAGACAACTGATGCTTGTGTATCCAATCCATACCAATCATGCAGTCATAGGACCCATGTGGTATGAGGTTCAAATATGCATTAGTGTTGACTCCATTCATGTTTACTGGGCAATCTTTAACAAGTTCATTGATTCTTCTTTTGGTTCCATTAGCTAGTTGGACTAACCAAGACTTTTCATGCTTACATTTCTTCAATTTAAATCTTTCAACTAGGTTTGGATCTATATAGCTATAACTAGATCTATAATCAATCAAAATAACTATGGGTCGATTATCAATCTTACCTTCTACCTCAATCATGTGAGATTGATAGTTTGCTTGTCTATTATCCAATGCTGCATAAATCCTTGGCATACTTCTGCCCATGTCCTCTACTGTCTCCTACTTCTTGATGCTATGCACAATTCTCATCTTATCTCCCTGGTGAGGACAATCTTTATACAAGTGGTCTCCTTCACATCCCCAACACTTTACGGGCTGTTGTCTTGGCCTCTTCCCCAAGGAATACATTCTTTTCTGATCAACTTGAGATTTATGCCCTTGTTGATATGCTTGTGATCTATTTTCGATGAAAGGATGATTGAATACTTTATTTCTCTGATCCATCTTTCCTTTCTTCTTATCATTCTAGGCCTTTTCGAAAGTTGGCCTTCCTTTTCTCTACTCATACAAATATTTATATTTTCTTATGGCTCTTCCAAATTCTTGGGCTCATCAAACTGAATTTTATCCTTGTAGAAGGATGGTAGTCCACTCAAGAACCTTTGAATTTTGACCTTCTCATGCTTGATGAAGTCCATGTAACTTAGAAGTTCCAAGAATTTACTCTCATATTCATCCATGGTAATGTTTCCAAGTTTGAGTTTAAAGAACTCTTGAATCTTCTTGTCATAATATTTCTCTGAAAACTACTACTTCTAGAAATATTTCTTGAACTGCTTCCAAGAAATTCTCTTCTTGTCAAGGTTCTTAACCTGCTTAAGTTGATCCCACAATAGATGCCTTTCCTTGAAGATGGTAGGTTGAAATTCTCGCTTCTACATTTGATGAGTAATCATACAAATAGAAATATTTCCTCATTCCCAACAACCATGCTTCAACATCTTCTCCCTTCATATTCTCTTCACCAAAGAATGGTGGCTTGAGCTTTCTGAGCTCCCCTTGCAAGATATTTGACCCATGTCTCTTCCTCTAATATTTGATAGGGGACATACTTGGGCTACTTGCTAACCTTGAGCATGCATATTCTCTTTTGGTTGAGCTCCCTTGTGAATGATGATGTCCGTGAACACTCCTTGATTATATATATCCCCCATGATCATCCCTCCTATCATGAGATTCGGATGCCTCTACTTGCCTTGCAGTAGCTTCTTGTTTTGTGCCAGAATCTTTGTTGACTTGCTTCTACAACATATTCAAGATCTCCAACATCTATTCTCGAGTCCTCGTCATCTTTTCATTTTCTACTCTATAGCTCTGCACTTCCTTATGTAATCTTCTCATAGCTTCAACCAACTCTACTAGCTCCACTCTGCTTCTGCGTCCATTAGACTCAGTCTTTGCATTTCCCATGTTGACATGTAAGCCTTTGACCTCATATCCATGAATTTAATATCCTTGGTCATCCTCCATATGTCTATTAATCATGTAGGAAACCAAATATGTTTTCTCGTATATCTTATTTTACAAAAATGTGCATGCAACAATCATTGTTAGAATTAGGCATATTGCAAAATATTTTATTAATTAGGTCACAAGCCATTCTTCATCTCAATTTATGAAGAAAATAATGCACTAAGTCAAATTCTAATTCTTCAGACACATCCCTCTTTGAGTCGTCTTTCCAATGATTGCTCATTTTCCCAAATCTGAACTTCAGGATGATAGTTATGGTCTACAGAAGTTTAGACTTTTTTCTCATTTTTATCCCTCTATGCTACATGTGTCTTCTCTTCCATATGATATAATTTCAAGTACCCAGATTCCAATTCTTGTTCCATGGATCTCTTGTATGGTTCATGAGATTTCCACATAATTCTCCTGTGCTCCATACTGATTTCTTAGCAAAGATTTGTGCCCTCTGGAAGTAAAATGGTGCCTAATTTATACCATGCACTATTTCAACTACAATTTTCTCATACGAACTCTATTTTGCACTCAAAATGTATCATTGGAAAGATCTTACCGAGTTCTTTCATTTAAGTAGTAGAGACTATGTATACTAAATGTAAATTTATATCTTGGGATTTTGAACCCCTAAAAATGTTTTCTAGACCCTCACAAAGCCTCTGCAAGTTTATATCCTTCAAAATCCTAAAAATATTCATAGAAATTGACTAGTTTACTGTTGTAGTGGTCCCTAAAATAGGTTGAATTCATCTTCAAAATATTTATCACTATTGTAGAGGCCTGCTAATCTGACCTACATCTTTCATCAACAATTTTCCTCCATCGGCCATTGACAAAACCTCCCAAAAATCCACCGACAAAATCTTCCGAAAGCCCTTTCCAAAAGCCTTTAGCAAAAACCTCTCGAGAAGTCATCGAAAAAATTCTCGAAAACCTATCGACAAAACTTCCTGAAAGCCTTTGGCAAAAACCTTATGAAAATCCATTGAAAAACTTCCTGAAAACCTATCGGCAAAACTTCCCAAAATCCCTCGACAAAAACCTTCCAAAAAAGCCATTGACAAAACTTCCCAAAAACCTATCGTCAAAACTTTTTGAAAGCCTTCAGAAAAACCCTTATAAAAATCCATAAAAAAAACTTCTCGAAAACCTATTGGAAAAACTTCCTGAAAGTCTTTGGCAATAAATCTTTGGAAAACCTATCACCAAGTTTTTTATTATACCGACAGACTTAGAATTTTCTACCCAATCCTGTGTTGGATCTGAACCATTGATCTTCAAGATTAGAGTGATCTTATCCATCGGTTTATAAAAATATCCAATCATGAAAAGGAATCTCGGTCTTTGATTCTTAATGTCAAAACGATCTAGAGTGTCAAATCTCCAACTCTTCAGTTGCCATTAAAATGCAAAATATGGCCTTCCAGACCGAATTTAACTCTGCAACATGTAGATTAATGCTAGTAATCATCTCTTCGATGATTCTGAGGGTAAAGTAAACTCAATTTCGTTCACAAATTTGGGGATTTCACTCTGTTTTCACAATTTTCCCCAAATCTGTCATAGGTGAAACTTCACCATAGTGATTTACCTCCCTTAAAAAATAATTCGCATTGGTATTTGTCCCATACAAGCTCGGTATTGAACCTGAACCTCTGATGCCAATCTGTAATGCACCCAACCCACTTGCTGGTTCATGCCACTACTAATAAATACCAATTAAAACTTTGATACCAATTTAAATGCAAAAATAACACACAACAAGACATTCAAGCTAATGGAATTATCCATACCAATTAAAACATAAATGCAATCAATTTAATATGTGTGTAGCAACAACTAAACACATACAACAACATTCAACCACATGAATATATAGATTCAAATGCAACATTCTACTCAACAGGTGGCAACAACTAAAATAACTCAACGTAAAGYGCACAACACTTTATCTCAACATTCTAACATAAATAAATACAACAAATAAGAGCACTTATMTTATTAAATATGCAACYCGCTACAGAGGATGGATTTCCTCCCAACCATAGACTTGTTATTCTAGTTCTCAACAACAAGTCACCCCCAAGATGTGACTATGAATCCATAAGAGACAGTGGTCCCTAAGGCTGGCTACTATTGCCCTATCAACAATTAATTCCCACAACTAATTCCAATCCACAAGTTCTCTTCCCCTCAACCTGAATAACCCAAGGAATGGGATCCACTTCTCTACCATGCAGTCCCTTAGGCTATCCCACTTCCCTCCAATAGTCCAACACATATTATATAGGAAATCTCTCCGCTGATGACTTCAAGAATCTACAGTCGCAACAAGAATTCTCACAACAAAAAAATACTTGCTTCTCTTGACAATTTCTTAAACAAAATACTACTCATAGGTCTACAGCCTCTCTTCCCATGAAATTGCAGCTCCAATATGCTACAATACATGCCCATTATGGTCTCCTTCAAGCTTATGCACTAAAAACCCTCTTTCTGTCCCAAAATCTCCATGTAAAAACTGCTCTCTTTTCCCATAAAATTTTCCTTTCCCCCCATACAAGTTGAATCTCATGCTCCCCAATGTTGATTGTACTTCAACCCCATGCTCTCAATAACTATGGGATGTGATTTCTCACACCCACCCTCTTACATGTGTTTAATGATTGAGCTTTGGTACACTCAAGAGGCAAATTAGAAGGTTTATACACAATGATAATTTAGAAAGATGGTTTGGGTTTAATAGACATGGGTAAACTCTCCCCCTTGAACCCCTTCCCTATCTTGTGGAAACTAATCCCCGAAGTCTCTGTCCATGTCCATTTTCAACTGGTGATACATTTTATTTTTTATATTCAATATACATCATTTACATATTATATCACATAGCCCATGACCATACATCATATTTACAATATACTTTGCTAATTTAGGGATTAAAAGTGGGATTGTTATATGTATACACATCCCCTCCTTGTTGACACCTATCTAAATAGAATAATACTATTGAAAAGGATCCCTAGTAATCCTTCAATCCATGCCATTCATACAATAAATGGAATTTCCCATCCTAGTCCTCAACATATGCACACTAGTCGATTCCAATCTAATTGATACACTAGTTGACTTCGTCATTGGTATTGTTTCATTTAGTTCTTCTCCATCACTCAGTTGAATTATTTCAGTCAAATTCCTCATTCAATCCTACCTCCAGTCTTTAGTATTCTTCCAGTTGATCCAATTTCATACCAATCTCTCTTGAAGTTGTTTCTTACATTTGAATATATTAAGTTGGTGAACCATATGAAACACATTTTTCTCTTAGGTGTATAATTCCTTTTAACTTTTCCTTTTTATAGTTTTTAGTTGCAATAATGAGTGTTGTACCATCCATTTCTAGCATTAGATCATATAAATTAGGGAGGCCTAACAAAGAAACTATAGGCTCTCTATGCAAGTATATGGAATCTCTAGAAAAGTGTAGGGAAGATAGATAATCTAAATTGCAATTGGACATAAAGAATATGCCTAACATTAATTTTGCAACCTTTGGAGATAAGATTAAAAAACAAATAGACAATAGAATAATAATTTTAGAAAATAAGTTGCAAGTAATGGAGAATAAACTACAAGAAATGGAAAATAAATACGAGGGAGCAAATTAGACTTGGGAAGAGAAGGTTGAAAACTAACAAGTATTAGAATCACAAACAAGATCAAAGGCCTTGACGATAAGTTAAACAATAATTTGGTTTTGAACAATCTCAAAGGTAAGTTGGATATAAAACCCATTAAGAGGAAATGAACACATTATATATAATTGGAACACAAATGCAATAAAAGAGCCTTGACCTCATCATTTCTCAATTAATGGAGGATAGATAATGAGACACTGTAGGGATTTCCAAGGACAAACTACAAGAGAAATTACAAATCATACAAGCCTACCTCATATAAGTTAGTAAACTAGGAAGACAATGAACATTAAAATGGTTAATTTGAGTCAAGGTAAGCCCAATTGAAAGCAAATATAACATACTAAGTAAAACTTTTTGGCTGAAAGATTCAAGAATATTTATAAATGAGGATCTCATTATGACGGATCAAGTTGAATTAAGAAAGGAAGTCCAAAAGATAAAAGAGGCTAGGAAAGAAGGAAAACGAGCAATAATTAGAAATAAAAAAGAAATTATTAAGGACAAAGACTCAAAAACTAACAATAAATAGAAATTTAGGAAACTTGGGATACTCACATGGAGCTGTCGAGGCTTTCCATGGAGGAAGGGTCCTAAGTTGAGTTGAATTTCTTGAGAAATTAACACTATCTTGCTTGTAGAAAATTTGGAACATGATAAATCTCGCGTCTTGATATGTATGTGTTTGTTTTGTGGTTAGTTTGGAATAAAATATCCCTTTAAATAGGTCTTGGATGCATAGCCTATTTAGTAAGGTAGGACCTTTCACCTTATATTAAGTTTCATAAGAAAGACCCTTTTAACTGGTACACATGGATGGATATTTAATACATTAATGGCTAAAAAATATTTTAAGCAATATGTTATTTTGCACCCATAACTCTACATTTCGCAAGAAAAATAATGTAGATAAATATCATCCTTTTAGTATTTTAAAACATGTTGTTTCTCAATTCTAAGGGGTTATCTCAACTTGTTGTTGTCAATGTTTTTGGGAATTTGGATATTTTCATGTCAGTAAGTGTTTAGTTTGAATCCCCTTGGGTTAAGTGCACTAGTATATGTTGATGGGCTTACTAGGGATACTATCCATGAATGTGGGGAATCATCCCTTGGGTTTCCTCACAAGGTTTTCCTTGGAAAATAAATGATAGTTCTTATTTAAGAACTACATGCGATTTCCTTCTCATAATGGACTTTAATGCAAGAACATCAAGTAAGTGAATTGTAATCATAAGCAACATCTCTAACCTTGACTATTTGTGGATAGATGAGGACCTTGAACTATCTTACATGTACAAAGTAAGCTAAATCAATTTAGGTGATTTTTTTTTGGTGCATAATTAATCTTGTACTTGTCTGGCCCCAATAATATTTAAAGGTTTAAGGCAGTGGCCAAAATCCAACCAAATGAATTGTAATCATGGTCTTGTCAATAATTTCATTCACAATGTTATATTGGATGTCCCCTTCTTCAACCAAAATGTTTACTTTTCTATCTGAAATGATCATGAACTTGACTTCGATCACAAACCCTTAATTTAGATGTAAATATTGACTTTCATAAGAAGCTTGTATATGAAGGTTCTAATAGTGAAAACAGATTGATCTTTGATGAAAATAAAGGGAATTGTTTTCTAAAAGATTTAAAGAAGGAATTAAACTCCATATTAAGGGATAACCATATTGAGTACCTTTATCATAA
>JASDQU010738577.1:374844-394696 GCA_032191745.1 Picea mariana | reverse complement strand
AGTCTGTATAGTTTGGCACGAATCTTGGGGACCGTACAACACGGTTTACAAGGAGCTATTCATGCTGGGTTTTCCATATAGTCTTAGCAGAGTTTTGGCACAAATTTTGGGATAGTCCGTACAACATTAATTGCTGGGACAGCCGTACAGTTGTACGGATTTCTGAGACAGAAATTGAGGAGCATTTTCCAAGACTGTTCAAAAGGATTTTTTGTGAAAGAAAGTCCAGATAAGTTTGTGTAAATTTATGAAGATGAATATGCTGTAAAAGAATTTTCTCAGAAGCTCATAAATAATAAAAGGCCCTCTCTCATTGGTTTTCCCCTTGTGGGTTTTTCCAGGGTCGAAGTTAGACCGAAAATATTTGTGTCTATATTTTATGAGTTTTGCATATTGCTGATATTTTATTTCTGTGTTGAAAACGATGTTCAGAATCCTCATGTTTCAGTTCTGAAGTTTATTTTCTGTTAAGTTTTTATATGCTGAAACAGTGCTGAGTATATGCTGAAACAGTGCTGAGTATATGGTGAAACAGTGCTGAGTATATGCTGAAATAGTGTTGAGTACACGCTGAAACAGTGTTGAGACACATGCTGAAACAGTGCTGAGTATATGCTGAAACAGTGCCGAGTATATGCTGAAACAGTGTTGAGTACACGCTGAAACAGTGCCAAGTATATGCTGAAACAGTGTTGAGTATATGCTGAAACAGTGCTGAGTATATGCTGAAACAATGCTGAGTATATGCTGAAACAGTGCTGAGTACGTGTTGAAACAATGCTGAGTATATGCTGAAACAGTGCTGAGTATATGCTGAAACAGTGCTGAGTACATGCTGAAACAGTGCTGAGTACATGCTGAAACAGTGCTGAGTATATGCTAAAACAGTGCTAAGTATATGCTGAAACAGTGCTGAGACATATGCTGAAACAGTGCTAAGTATATGCTGAAACAGTGCTAAGACATATGTTGAAACAGTGCTGAAACTGGAGTTTCGACATTTAACTTTGGAAGAAAAATCAGTGAGACTGAAACTGGGTGGGATCTAAAATTTCTAACAAAAGTAATCTTTAGCCAATGTCAAAAATTTATTTTTATTGTTGCAAGCTTAAGAAGATAAATAAATATTACAAATATGCCAACAAATTCCCATGAGATTCATAGTGAAACATAGCTTTAAAAAAGATCTAAAATCTATGAGATGAATTAAAATTGGATCGTGGAAAAACCTTTCTCTTAAAAACATTAGATCCAATTTTGAAAAAAGTTGTAATAAAATCTAACTCCACACACATAAAAATAAGAAGGAATTGGGTAATGTCATTTCCAAGTTATCATAAATTCAATTAATTAACTTAATTTTGTATATATCATAGTCCAAACAACATAATACATCCAAGTAATTAATTTAATTTTATATATTTGATTTCTCTGTGTGTTAATTATCATCATCATTAATATATTATTATTATTCATTTTTACACCTTGACTCCCATCTAAAATTTGGTAACAACAGCATTCACTAGCCTTTCAAGGGAGTGATATAAATGAAGAAGAAATGATTGCATATGTACATGAATGTTATAAGAAACACATTGAAGAGATGGTTTGAACAAGGATTCAAAACACTATATAGCTTGGTGAGACCTAAAATCATCATGCTAATGGAAAGGCACTAGATCCTCATCGCTTAACATTGAAATGGAAAAATGGGGAGGCCTACTCTTACATATCTCTCTCAAGGATATATCCAATGAATCCATGTGGCATGAGTTTCCTTCATACTGACACATTATAAAAGTGATGCTTATTCATAAAGGAAACTATATAAATAACACGAGAAAGTTCATAACCATCATGGTTATCATTCTCTTTTCCTAGACTTTGGGAACCATTTTAAAAAGGAAAAAAAGTAAGTGGGATAAAGAAAACAATGTAAGGACTCAAGTTGGTTTTGGGCCTAAGCATTCAAACATTGACCACCTAGTAACTCTTAGAATTATTGGTAACAAAGAGCCACATAAAGGTAATAGTGTTTATATTTACTTTGTTGATTTTCTAAAGTATTTGATACAATGTCTCAAATAAAACATTGGAAAATAATGGATAAAGTGGAAATTTTGGGAATTCTAGTTAAGTGAAGAGAAATTACTTTCCATTTATATGAAATGTTATTGCAAAATTGTGCATACTAATGAATGATAAAACAAGAACAAGGGAATTCAAAATCAAAAGTGATATTGGGGTGAAAGAAGGATGTTTCTTTCTCCAACATTATTTGGCATAATCATAGATTAGTCAGAACATTGGTCCAGGAAGAATGAAGGAGGACGAATGCACATAGCAGGTTATGATTTTTTGATGTTGATTTATGTTGACAATGTTGTGTCACTAGAAAAGAACAAAGATATTTTCTAAGGACATCTTGATATCCAATATTGTTTTTACAGCTCATCTAAATTGAAACTAAATGGAAAACAAATAAAGGTAATGGTAATATGAACCTGAAATAAGGATATAAACATCACATTTAAGGAATTTCCTTCATACAAGTATCTCAGCCTTGAATTTGATTGTAGTTATAAGTAAAATGTTGTGTGGAGAGATGAGTAGTAGAGAGCATGCATGCCCTCTATTTTATTCAAAATAAATTAAAAACAATTCAGCCATGGATTTGAAAATTTAGGACTTTTTTATTAAAAATATTATTTAAAATAGTACTTTTTGATGTATGTCTTGTTTGGGCTCCAAGCCTCTCCAAATAAACTTGGAAGAAAGTTGAAAGAGTTAAAAACATTTTTTGAGTAGAGCTAGAAGTTAAAATACAAACCCCTTACCTATGGTGTTAGAAAAACACATATCTTACCTTTATATAGAGAAGCTTTATGCCAATTTATTACATGTTGTATCAAAATAAATAATATGGATAGGAATAGATTATAGTGCAAGCAAATATTGCATATATGAATATAAGGGTTGGTACCATGGTGGGATGAAATTGATAAAACTATGGAAAATTGAAGAAGAATATTTGCAAGAAGAACCATTGGCCACTCAATACTTGGTACAAAAGAGTGTAAGAAATAAGTTGTGGAAACTAGAAAATAGTGAGAAAATAATATTTTGTCATTCTAAGATCAACCTAGTGATTACTTACATAAAAAAAGTACCTCCTAGAGAAAATAGCTATCATTAAAAATACCGACTTTGTTAATTTGAAGGTTATCATAAGTTTTGATCACCTATCAATAGAAATATGGAGGTGGAAAAATATAAAAAAGAAGAATGGTCCATGCTTTCTAAATACAACCAAGGATAAATTCAGGACAACGTGGATGCGATGAAGCATTTTCATCTATATATATATATATATATATATATATATATATATATATATATATATGAAAAATTAATATTAAAAGTACTCAATTCAACATGAAGATTTGAGTAAGTTACATAGCTTGTTGTGTTTTCCAACAAAGGAAAATGAATTATATTAAAGATGTTTTAGAACACACCAAAACATGAGCGTATTTCAATTTGAGATATCTTTGAGATAAAGGACATAAAAAATGTAAAATTTAGTTAATCTTGGTCTCATAGATCTTACAAAGTATTCTAAATGTAAAAGAAATATTTTTATCCTATTCTATTATATGAAGTATTAGAAAAAATATAATATAATATTTTTGAGGTTTTACAACATTTTTTTAACTTTGAAATTCTTAATAGAATGGTTGTTTTAGTGTATAAGAATATTATTCAAAACTTAGCACATAATGGGAGCTCTATCATTCTTTCTTATACACAATATAATACAACACATTACTATATTTAAAAAAAATATGGATAAGTTTAGGTTCCTTAGGTGTGCTTCATGATAAGGAATGACTACACCCAAACACATATTAAGGGACGATTTAATATCTCGGCTTTGTAGAGACATGGGAAAGTGATAGTCACTCCACGAAGAGATGGTGCACCATCAAAAAGATGGGTTGGATAGGGGTGTTGATTGGATGATTCAATAGAAAAGGTGTCTGAATGAACCACAAAATGGAAGGTAAACTTTTATTGGGTGAGCTAGGTCACCTTGGGTGCTCAGTGTGCCAAGGGAAGCTGACCAAGGTGACGCATGTTAACCATCGGTTGAAGGTTGGTTAGTTGACGATCGGTTTTGTAGACATGTCTTGGGGACCCAAGAATAAACGACAAGTTGGCTAGAAGAAGGAGGGCATGCTTGGATGATTCAACTAAATCACCCAAGGGAAGAATTCCTCTTAGATTAAATTTGGTCCAAAACTTATGTGGATAAGTTGCAATGCATTGTGTTTGCTCCAAGGTAAGAGACATGCCAATTGGGAGAGATAGGTGCCTATATATGTCAAGGAGGAGACAAAATGAAAGGCATATTAGAGGTGACATTCATTCTTAACAATTGTGGGTTATAGGGTTATAGGTAGGTGTGAGGTAGAGAGGGTGAGCTCCTCCCAAGTGGCCAATTCGAACCTTATAGGTGAATTGAGTTGTCTTGAGGATTCTACACTAAAGACAAGATTAGGGTGATTTCTTCTTGAAGAAAGGAAACTGCTAGATGAGCAGAATTGGGTGGTGAAGTTGAGTGTTCTAGGTCGAGAAAACAAATGCAAGGTAAATATGAACCACATTCTTGTGACATGAAGAAAATTTGAATTCATTCGACAAGTGTTTCGATTAGTGGAATGAAGAAGGTTGGCAGGTGACAAAAGGAATTTTGTTGTGTTTCACACAGGTTCGTATGTAAACTTGAGTGAAAGCTCCTTGTAATTTTATCCTCAGTGTGGCATGAGTTGAAGACTCGACACAATTTTGTATTTTCTATAAAATTTTGGGTGTTTGGTCAGTTTGACTGCCCACTTGCATTTCTTTATTACTATTTATGCGTGCACTCTCTACTTATTGAATGTTTTAAGTATAAGAAGTAAACACAAATTGTTAAGTAATAAATGAAATGAAGAGTAAGGTGTAGTCCTAGCAAAGTAAACTAGCGTGGTATTGCTATTGAGTTGAATAGATAAGTTGTCACAAGTAATTGGGAATGTCATATGATTCCACCATCCAATCAAAGGTTCTCTAGTGGCATGACATGAGGTATCAAAGCATGAAATGGATATCACATCAGAGCAGAATGTGGAACTTGGTTTGGTGTAAAATTTCATGATGTTTGTCACCATCATGACATGAGATATAATAATGAAGTTTGGGTCATAGGACAGTTGGATGAGCATTTTTTCACCATGAAAGCTTCATGTATACATCACTAATAATAGTATTTGAGTCAGTTGGGTTGTGGACAATGATTGCAACTTTTAGATGAGGTGACTCTTTATAGAGTTGCACAAATAAATTAACAACAAGATTATTCGACAGTCGAGTGGTGAGTGCATGGTGTCCTGATGCGGAAGCATTCAGGGTGCGAAGATGATAAGAAGTGAAGATGGGTTCAGTTAGTTGGATGAAGAAGGTGTATTAGACAATTTAGATGCACCTCGCTGAAATGTGTCTATGTTGGACTTCACTACACATAGTTGTTGGGTCTTGTTGTCGCAGACCTTTAGTTGTAGTGACATACTGATGTGACAGAGTGTGTTGTGGAGCTTGGAACCTTGGTGTAGAAAAAAATCAAGGTGTGTACAAGGAGTTCGGTGGGACTTTCATGACTTGGGTACTTTATGGTTTTTTATTTAGCTAGCAATTTGATGAGGAAGAACTTTCTCTTGAGAAAAGTAAAGGAGGTTTGTTTCATAATTAGGCTTGGTAGTTTTGGATGAATTCCAGACCTGTGAAAGTATGATGGCTTGAACCATGGGGTTGTCGAAGATTTCATGAATGAGCATGATCATTTCGAGTTCTTTGCATAATTTGAGTTGTTGCGATGAGTTCTTTAGAGGGAGATGGGGATACTTGGTTGAAGACAAGTATGACTTGTTTCCACCATAGACTTTGGCAAGTTCTATGTGTTGTGGTGTTCATTGGAGTCACAAAGAAAATTATAGAATCCTAGTGTGGGTGATACAGATGAAGACTTTGAGAAACTTTATGGGGTAAATTCAAGAAGTGGACTTAGGCAGATTTGGTTACAGAGATGGAGATGAGTTTGATTGTTGTAAATATATTTTATGAGGTGCATTGAAGGGATTACTGTGACGAAGAAGATAGTGAGAAACGTGCTTCATTTGATAGGTTGTGTCAGGTTCCTTGGAGAATGGGTGCCTTATCCATTTTTATTGAGTCATCATGTGATGGCTCAATCATTGCAACAAAAATCCAGAGGGTGAAACGACTTGGGAAAAAATATGTTGTTTCATTTGGCCAAGAGACGAACGAGAGTTTTGGTCACTCGTTTGCCTTGGGACACTTTGGATAGTATGTTGGGACACTTTTGGAGGAATTTGTTGACTTATACAGATCATAGGATTGCGTATAAAGGTTGAAATGCAGTATGAATGAAGTAGTAGTGTGGTGACAATTGTTGGATGTGAGAGACATGTGCACTTGGGGAATTTATTAGATAGGTGATGAATAATATGGGAGATTGGCCGATGAATTCAGGCTCACACTTGAATTGGAAAGATTTGTCAACAAACCATGGTGCCATGGAGGGCACAATTGCAATAGTGATGAGGAAATTCCATGGATCCTACATTTTGTGGGATGAGTGAAGAGAGTGAATCTAGTTGGTCGCATGGGTGGTAGACGTGCAATGATTTCCTTGAATTTTCGAATAGCTTGGATGTGGGATGAATAGGGTGGAATGATGGGAGGAAGTGATAACTCTTTTGCATCCAAAGTAGATGATGAAGATATGAATTTATAAGAAGACTTCATTTAGGAGTGACGATTTAGTGTGGTAGGGCAAGGGAATTTTCCTTGGAAATATGTTGTGTAGATGAGTTAAGTTGTGGATTGAGGAGATCTGTTTTGACATGGAGGCACGCCTTTATTTAAGTGAATATGTTTGGATTGGCCATCCAACTAATTTGACACTTGGACGAGTTAGAGTATAGTGACATAACGAAGGGGTCATACTTCATAACCACAGTGATTCATTTGTGAAATGCTTGTACATTGCAGAGGAACTTCCTTACAGAGTTGGATGATGATAGCGACGATGAGGAAAGTGAATTATTTCCTTGGTGTTTTAGGGTTGATCATGTGGTGAACATTGGAACTAAACAAATATGAACAATAGTGGAGAAGGACACTTGAACAGATTGGACACAGAGTTGGATTACCTACCCAACATTTTCAAGAAGTGGAGGCATATATAGTGTGCAAAGATAAGAGTGATATCATTGGAGTATGGGCCTAGTATTTCAGAAAAATTGTTCAACACTTAGCCATTTTTCACTTATGACTTGGGTTGCTACATTGGTTGTGATCATGGTGGGACAGAGAGCGATCATCACGACAACACAGGAAACTTGGACTACATTGCAGACAGATGTGGGGAGAGACAGGTTGGTCATGCCATGAATTTGGACAATTTGGATGGTTTCATGATGTTGTAGATGATTTGTAGGTGTTTTGGAAAGTTGGGGTTTCCACTTCACTGAAAACATGAAGTTTCCACTAAGGAGGAATTTGGATTTTTCGTTTCAACACAAAAACTTGGGGTTTCCAGTAATAGTGACGAAGGAGGCATGATTTTGGGTAGAAGCTTCGAGACAACATATTTTTTTTTATGTTTGTGGGATGGAAATGGCTTGGATTAGGGGAGAATGTAAGGATCGGGGCATCTATCCCAAGCACACACACCTCCATCGTATAACAAGATAGACGATTCAGGAAAATAGGATAATTGGTTCAGATGAAGAGACAAAGTGTCTTTATATATGGAGAGGTTGGGGATCCTTGGGCATGCATAGTTAAGGAACAACTTCACCCAAATACAACTTATGGTACAAGTTAAGATTTTGTCTTGGTGAAGACATGTGAATGTGATAGTCTCTCCATGAAGAGATGGGTGCACCATAAAAACAATGGGTAGTCTAGAGGCATCGCTTGGAATATTCGGTGGAAAAGGTGCCTGAATCAACCAAAACATTGAAGGCAAACTTTTATTGGGTGATATTGGTCACCTTGGGAGCCCAGCGTGCCAACCTGAGTTGACTAAGGTGACACACAACAAATGTTATCCATGGATTGAAGTTCAACGAGTTGAAGGTCGATTGTGCATACATGACTTGGGCGCCCATGCATAAAGGACGATACGACTGGAAGAAGGAGGGTGCACTTGCATGAGTCGACCAACTCACCTAAGAGACACATGCCCCTTAAATGAAAGTGAGCCCAATACTTATGTGGAAAAGTTGTGAAGTGTTGCGTCCAATCAAAGGAAATAGAATCACTAGTTGGGAGAGTTGGGCACCTTTATATACCGAGGAGGAGACAAAATGTAACACTTCAAAATTTACATTCATTCTTCATAATTGAGGTTTTGAGGTTCTGAGGTAGGTTTGAGGTAGAGAGGGAAATCTCATCCCAAGTGGCCAAGTCAATCTAGTTGGGTGACTGATCCAGATTTATAAATGTAATGAAATGAGATACAGATGTATAACAAAGAAACACATATATATACAGTAAAATTTTACTTCTATCAATAAATATAACCTACTAAAATTGTAAAAATGCATACTGAAACAAACTTGCTTGAATGGTGGCAGCTTATCTCTGAGAAGAGATGTGACAACTATGCTCATTCACAATAATATTAGTATAATGAGGCTCTAAATTACCTTTTAACATAAAACATAAATGATAAAACCATAAACATCTAAAATCCTAACCTTGGGAGATGAAACACCAAAAGGTTTGTGGGCCCTGATGGGGGTAGTTGATATGTCAACTTCCCGAGGGCTTAACTTTTGCATACGATATACATTTGGGGTGTTCAATACACTTTTGGAAAGGTATATCCAAGGAGTAAATATTTTGTTTGAAATAGCATCTACATATTTGTACATGCTAGGTGTTTTCGAGCCCAAAAAACGTCGTTTAGGGCCTCAAAGCAACCGTATAAGTTTGGGACCAAAAAAACTATAAAAATAATCGCCAACATGGAAATTTTTCTTTGAGCCAATGGAATAGGTGGGGGGACACCAATATAAACCTATATCAATCCTCCCCACTTAGGAAGAAATGGTATCCATTTCATTGAGCATCCCCATCATATGGGGAAACTTCTATTGAATCTGGCCCCGGGTGAGCCACTTTCCTTAGTGCAAAAGTTTCCCTACTTTGACAACCCGAAAAAGTTGGATCCTCTGTTGGAAAGTGACCTTAATATAAGTGTCCCTCATCTAATCAATGGTTTCCTCTTCCATGTAGTCAGGGTTGAGTTCTATTTGTGTCAACTGCTCTATGATCTCTGATGTGTCCAATAATTATGGGAAGTATGGTTGAAGGAGGTCCACATTGAACTCTCGGTGTAGGCCAAGGAAAGGGGAATACTTAGCTCAAAATAATTGTTACCCACAACCTTGGAGATGGTGTAAGGTCCATAGAAAAGTGGGTGAAGCTTCCGATGGGGTCTTGTAAGGCACTCTTTCAACAAATTAAAACATGCCTTGTCTCCCACCTGAATCTTGTACAACACTCAGTGTTGATCATGGCGTTGTTTGTACTTAGCATTGGATTTCTGTAAAATATCATGGTCCTTTTGTGGGATGTGACGAATCCATTCAATAAACTCGGTGGCTTTGTTGGCCTCAGATTGAGCATGGAGCGATTCTGCTTGTGTGGGTGCAGGGGGTAGTGAAAAATCAATGGGACTCAATGGTTGAAATCCCAACACCACCTCAAAAGGACTATGTCAAATAAAGCAATGAAGTTCTATATTGTAGTTGTGTTGAAGATAGGGGAGACTCTCATCCCATGTGCGTGGATTTTTGTATTTGTACATGTGCAAGATATGCATGATCATTCTATTGATGACCTCTGTCTGACCATCTGTTTGGGGGTGGAAAGCGATGGATTTGGTGAATTTGGTGTCCAACAATGACTAGAGTTAGGACCAAAATGTGCTTAGGAATATGTTTTCCTGATATGACATGATGTTCTGTTGTATCCTGAAGTGTACCCACACTCGTTCAAAGAATAGCTTGGCAGTGGCCTCCACTATGATATTCTTCTTGCATGTTGTTAGTGTAGATTTTAACCTTTTACAATATTTTAATAAAAATAGATTTTCCATAAAAGAACAGAAGAGATACAATGGAGAATACACACATTACACACAATTTTCCCCCCTAGAAACTCAAACAGGGAAAACCAGCATATTCTATATTCATTCATTCATTCATAGATACATTGTTGACAATACAATATAGATATAGGATCCAACAACATCCAAAACCCTAACCTAATGATCTGGATTAGTCAACAACCCTAATTCCTTAACGGGAAATAGAAATCCATTAAAAAAACCCATGTGTCGAAAAACTACCCAATAATGGACATGAAAGTTGATGTGACATGAAATACGAGGAAAAAATGTGACACATTTCCCAAGGAAAAAAAGATTTCTTGGGGGGGGCTAGCTCCCCCCCTCCCCCCCCTCAAACCCCCCTATGCGCTCATTGAAATGTAGAAAACACTTGAGCTAATTATGCAAATAATGTAATGCATACCCAACATTCTCCTACTTGTTGTTTTCTTTTCATACAAGGGGTTATAGGGTTACATAGTCAACAATCTAGGGCAACAATTCCCATGGATCCTCTACACCAAGAGAAATTCTAAGTGCTCACATATTTTGTTAATGAATTTACAACATTATTCAAAGTGTCCACCTTCATTAGAAACACTTTCTTTCCTTCAACCATGTCTCTCACAAAGTGATATTGAATATCAATGTTCTTTTTCTTCGAATGATAAGTCGGTTTCTTCGCCAAAAATATTGCACTTTGAGTGTCACAATCTATCCTTACAACTTGTTGTACCAACCCAATACTTGAACACAATCTTTGTAACAATATTGCTTCCTTACTTGCATGAGTGGTTTCCATGTATTCATCTTCTGTAGTTGAAAGTGCCACTACAACCTATCTTTTTCTCATCCAATTGATTGCTCCTCCAAATAGGTTAAACACATACCCACTTGTATATCTCCTACGATTTACATATCTAGCCCAGTCTGCATCCACAAATCCATGTGTGTCCAACACTCTATCCAATCATGGTTTTCCTTGGTAGCACAATCAATAAATAGCAGTTCCACGCAAATACCTGAAAACCCTTTTTACTATTGTCCAATGCTCCTTCACTAGTTTTGACATATACCTACTCAAAAATCCCACTGCATGTGCAATGTCCAATCTAGTACAAACCATTACATACATCAAACTACCAACTGCACTCGCATATGGAACATGAGACATTTCCTCCACCTCTTCTTCTGTCTTGGGACACTGATCCATAGATAACTTTACACCAACATGAATAGGGACCTTGACTAGTTTACATTCCTACATATTAAACATCTGCAATATTGTCTCCTCATATTTTCTCTGATTTAACCATAGTTTCCTCTTTTTACGATCTCTTTTAATTTCCATGCCCAAAGTGAAATTTGAAGAACTCAGATATTTCATGTCAAATTTATAGGACAAGGGAGTTTTCACATCATGGATAATCTCCTTGTTGTTTCCTATCAACAACATTTCATCCACATACAAGACCAAATAAATCAAATGATCACCATTTAATTTAAAATACACATAGTGATCCTCTTTGCATCTTGTTAAACCAAGTCCCATCATATAAGTATCAAATTTTTTATACCACATCCTTGGTGATTGTTTTAAACCATACATGGACTTTTTCATCTTTCATACCACCTCCTTGTTTCCCTTCACAGCAAATCCTTATGGCTTCTTCATATAGAATTCTTCTTCCAGATCCCCATGTAGGAATGCTCTCTTCACATCCATCTGTTCTAATTCAAAATCAAATGCAACAACAACACATAACATAAATCTTATAGAAGTTAATTTGGAAACACGAGAAAAAATCTCACCAAAATCAATTTCCTCAACCTAGGGATAACCTTTTACTACTAACCGAGCTTTGTATGTCTTCACTTTTCCTTTTGCATTCAACTTCTTTTTAAATACCCATTTTCTACCAATAGGTTTTCTTCCAGTCAATAACTCCACTAGATACCAAGCCTCATTATTATCCAAGGGTATCATTTCTTCATCCATGGCCTTTTTTCATATCTTTCCATCCTATGAATCCACTTCCTCCCTGATAGTTCTAGGATCATCATCAGTGATAGACTAAGACAAATTTGAACAAAAATCAGATGGAGCATACCTTTCTGGTAGCCTTCTTTCTCAAATCGATATCCTCAAAACTGGAGTATGAGGATCTTCTTCTTGTTGATTCATGTTCTTTTGTAGAGTCTTATTCATCATCCTTTAAATCAAACTATATTTCTTTGGTTCTTCCTTACTTGGTATAAATTTTTGTTTAAAAAAATCCTTCATTTCTTTAAATACCACATCTCAGGTATACACAACCTTCTTAGTTTATGGGTTCCAAATATTATAACCTTTGAGATAATCTTTATACCCAATAAAGATACACTTTTAAACCTTATTATCTAGCTTACTCTTATTTTCCTTTGGAACCTGAACATAGGCCTCATAGCCAAATACCTTGAGATGTGTGAGAGAAGGTTTCTTACCAATCCATACCTCTTGAGGAGTCTTGTCATCCAGTGCTGATAAGGGTGATATGATGACCAGGTAACATGTAGTACCCACTTCCTCTTCTTAGAATTCTTTCCCTAACCTGGCACCACTAAGCATGCACCTTTCTTTTTCCATCAGTTTCATGTTCATCCTTTCTGCAAATCCATTACTTTGAGGTGTATATGGAGTAGTATTATGCCTTGTTATGCCACACTTATTACAAAATTATTCAAATTACCATAGAAATCTCTACCATTATCTATCCTCAACACCTTAATTATTTTATCTGTTTGATTATCAATAAGAGCCTTAAAATATTTAAACCTGTCAAAGACTTCATATTTTTCTTGAGGAAATATATCCAAGTATTCCTCGAGAAGTCATCTATAAATGAGACATAGTACACAGATTTTCCCAATGATGGAACCGACATAGATCCAAACACATCACTGTGTACTAGCTATAAAATTGCTTCTACCCTCGTTGCACCAGAGGGGAATCTTAACTGATTATGCTTCCCATATACACAATTTTCACATAAATCAAAATATCTAGAGCAGTTAGACATACCTTCAACCATACCTCTACTGTGTAGTAGTCGAACACCCTTCTCTTCGATATTCCCCAACCTTTTATGCCACAACATCACCTTTTCTTCAGAGACTATAGGATTTATTTCTTCTTCAACTCTAATATCAGAATCAATGGAAATATTACACCCATCATTAATAATGCTTCCTTACAGCTTATACAAAGTTCCAACCCAACTCCCTTCAGCAATACCAATGCTCCTCAAACCATCCTACAGGTTTCCTTTTCAAATATTGTTTTTACATCTGCATCGTCCATTATTCCTACATAAATCAAATTTATGTCCAAATCTGGGATGTGGATAACACCAATTAGTGTTCTAATCCTTCCATCTATGAGCTTCAACTTGAATTTTCCTCGACCTATGATTCTGGTTGATGAGTCATCACTTAGGAGAACATTAACTCCATCATACCTTTCATATTCACATAACCAATCCGAGTGGGGAGTCATATGAAAGGATGCACATGAGTCAACTAACCATGCCTCATGATCTACATGTTTTCTTAAAGAAGGCAGGTACAAGTCCCCTCTTTCTTCCTTGGAGGTCTTTTCTTCTGTAGAAGGAGATTCTTCAAATCCCTTCTTTTTCTTAACTTTGGATCTACGTTGCTTCTTGTAGTTCCCTTCTTTTCCACGTCTCCAACATACCTTTACAATTTTTTCGGGAGACATAGATCTTCCCTTAGAATTAGATCTCCTACTTGAGGACTTAGATCTATTTCTTTCTTGGGAGCATCTTATTGAAAATAATGCATCTATGCTTTGCCCTTCCATGTTATTTTATATCATCTTCTCTGACAAAAAGGATGAGACGACTTCATCAAAATTCAAGGCAGTTTATTACTACCTATGGCCACAACCAGACTATCCCACGAGTATGGTAAAGAACACACTAAACCGATACACTTATATTCATCTGAAATTTTAATCTCAACAGATACTAACTAAATTTCCACAGTATTGAAGGAATTTAAATGCTCTTCCACGGAGTCTCCATCTCTCATCCTCAGGCTATACAACTTATTTCTTAGGAATATTTTATTTACTAGGGACTTAGACTGATACAACTTCCCCAATTTATCCCAGAAATATTTGGTTGTAACTTCCTCCGACACATTCAATAATACTAAATCTGAGAGACACAATCGGATTGTTCTCTTCACCTTCCAATAGAAATTTTTCCAGTCATCTATTGAAGTTTTTGTAGGTGCAGTACCGGGATCCACCACAATCCACTGATATTTGTCCACCAACAAATCTTCCATCTTGAGCTTCCACAACTCAAAACTTTTCCCATTAAACTTTTCTATCTCCATTTTAGAATTGCTCACGATTTCTTTTCACCTGAAAAATCAATACCGCAGATCTCCCATTGTAACAGAGCTTATCACAGTCCCAAGACAAACCCTTGACCACAAAGGAGTCCCCATAAATCCAACAAAGCTATGATACCAAATGTACATTTTAACCTTGTACAATATTTTACTACAAACAAATTTTCAATAAAAGAACAAAAAATATACAATGACAAATACACACATTACACATAAATTTTTCCCCTGGAAAACCAAACTAGGAAAAGTGGCATATTCTATATTCATTCATTCATAGTGATACATTGTTTACAATACAATATACATATAGGAGCCATTGACATCCAAAACCCTAACCCAATGACCTAGATTAGTCAACAACCCTAATTGCTTAATGGTAAATAGAAAATAATTGGAAAAAACCATGTGCCGAAAAGACACCCAACAATGGACACGAAAATCAAGTTGACACAAAAAAATGAGGAAAAAATGAAACACATTTCTCGAGGAAAAACAAATTTGACGGGAGTGTTTTCCCTTCAAACCCCCCTACGCACCCGGTGCGATGTAGTAGATGCCAGATCCAATTGTGCAAAGAATATAATACATGTCCAACAATTAGGATGTCCATCCTAGAAAATCGGTCCACCACCACAAAACCACAGTTATTTCCCTGCTTGGTTGAAGGAAAGCCTGACATGTAGTCCTTCGAGATGGATTCCCATGGATTTTTAGGACGAGGAAGAGGGGTGTACATGCCTTTTTTCTTAATGGCTGATTTGGCAATGGCATAGACAATGTAGGACTTGATATACTTGCTGACATCCTCGCATAGTTAAACCAATAGAAATTTTTCTATAGTACTACCATGGTCATTTCCATGCCAAAATTTCCTTCCATTTGACTGTAGTGAGCTTCCCAAATCATATTTACACTCTCTCTTGAAAGAACAAAGAGGTGGCCTAGATGGCATAACAATCCGTCTTGGAGATGAAAGTGAGTGATAGTCGCACCTGTGCCCAACATATGGTAAGTGGTAGCAAATTCATGATCTTTCTTGTAGAATTGGGGACACTTGGATGAGTCATGGCCACAAGAGTTGAGCATCATGGTTAAGGATATAACTGGAGGTCGATTGAGGTAGTCAACGACAAGATTAGTGCTCCCTATCTTATATTTTATGTTAAGATGAAACTGGTGCAAGTATGTGGACAACATTTTATGGTGGTCATTCAGTAATTTCCCTTGTGTCTACATGAACTACAAAGGCTTTTGATCAGTGTGGATGACTATCTCCTTCCCGAGAATGTAGTGCTTCCATTGTCGATAGGCTTGTACAATGGAATATATTTATTTGTCATAGGTGGGGTACTTATAGATGAAATATGATAGTGTCTCACTATGATATGCCACTTGATGACCATGCTGAGTGAGATTTGCACCCATGGCATAGTCTAAGGCATCAGTCTCAATCTTAAAAGGTTGTTGTAAATTGGGTAAGGAGAGTACTGGAGCTGAGAACAAGTGATTTTTTAGATCATCGATTGCTTTTTGTTGTGAATTCCCCCACACAAACTTTCCATTTCCACCACCCTTGGTCACTTGGCTAAGGGCCCATGTAATATGGGAGAATCTCAACACAAACCTATGATAGAAGTTGGAAAGTCCTAAGAAAATTAGAAGCTCAGTTAGTGTGGTCGGGGCTAGACATGAAAAAATGACTTGGATCTTGGTTGGATCCACATGCACACCATGTTCATCAACAATATAGCCTAGTTATTGTACCATGTTCATGTCGAAGGAAAATTTTTCCAAGTTAGCATATAGCTTGTGTTGTCATAGAGTGTGAAGGACCTATTGAATATGCTACAAGTGTTCTTCCCAATTCTTTTTGAAGATGAGGATATCATCCACATATACCACCACAAAATAATTGGTGAAAGGCCGCAATATATCATCCATAAATCTCATGAAAATTCTTGGAGCATTTTTCAAACCAAAGGGCATGACTAGCCATTCGAAAAGATCTTCTTTCGTCTTGAAAGCAGTCTTCCATACATCAATCTGTTCTATTGGGACCTGGTGGTAGCTATACTTTAGGTCAATCTTACCGAAAAACTTGGATCCCTTGAATTGGTCAAGAAGGTTGTCAATTCAAGGAATTATGTACCGATTCCTGATTGTGATTTTGTTTAGGGCCTTTTAATCAATGCATAGATGCCAAGTCCCATATTTAGTTTGCACAAGTACAATGGGGCTCCCATAGGTTGAGGAGATGGGCCAGATGTGCCTCTTTTGAAGCAGCCCTTTGATTTGTCGCTTAATTTCCTCTTTTTCCATTAGAGAGAAGAAATAGACTATCACATTGGGTAAAGGTGCATTGGGGGTTATATTGATTGAATGGTTGACCTGACAATGCAATAGTACCCTGGTGGGTGAGGATAAGACGTCTTTGTATTCTTCCATGATCTTTTCCACCTATTTCTATTGCATGGAGAGGCCCTGTGTAGAGGCCATGGATGTGGTTGTGACCTTATCATGAAGAAGACAAATTTCCTAGTATGGGAAATGAACTTCCTACATTTCTTAGCGAAGATCAAAGAAATAGTGGTAGCAGGAGATACCTATGGTATCCTGTATAATTCTCTACCCAAAGTAATAATAACAATACGAGGTCAAGACTCATCCACAACTTGTCATTTCCACAAGTATGGTTGTCCTAAAAGAACATAAAAAAATTAAAGGGGGGAAATATCACACAATACCTCATCCTTGAAGGGCTTGATGTCATATGGAAGATGACATTGTTGGATGATTCATAGATCTCTTTCTTGTTATAGCCACCTGATAGTGTAGGGTTGTAGGTGTGGTGTTGTTGGTAGGTTCAAACGCTTGATAACCTCTGCTGAGATCAGGTTATTTTGACTTCCACTGTCCACAATGAAATGAAGTGGAGCACCCTTCACCCACATCTATGAGTGAAAAAGGCATTCACCTTCCTTTGGTTCTTTGGGTTCACTTAGTTGGACCTTAGTGGTAGCGACAATGACACTAGTTTCTGCATTAATGATCCACTTCCCCTTGTCTGGATATGATTTAGAGCTGGAACCTACCTATGACTCCGAGGATTTTAACTCGGCCACCAAGGATTTCTTTGAGCGACATTTGTTGGTGTTATTCTAGGGGATTTTATGGAATTCACACCACTTCCTAGTATCTTTCTTCGTCTTCCCATTACCCTTCTTTATTTGTGGCTTGGACTGGTTTTCCTGAGGGGGTCCATCCTTTCTTTTTCCTTTGTTTTATGGGTTGGGGCCTCCTTTTCCCTTCTTTAGCTATGAATAATTTGCAAATCCAAAATTGAACCGCTTGTTCTGCTTAAATTTTTGCTCAATATTGACAACATATCGATAAGTCACACCCAATGTTGAGATTTCCAGAAAAACCATTTCTTTTTGGACATATCTATGCAAACAACCATGGTACTTCAGCACCATATGTCATTCAGAGTCTTTGATACCCAACTTGGTGTGCAAGGTATGAAAGATATTTGTGCACTATGGTACTGTCTCATCCCTTTCATGTCGTAGTGTGGTCCATTTCGTATACTGGTCATTGTATCTTCCAACAAGGTAGTATTCTTCCTTAATAACATCCTTGAAAGAATCCCAAGTAGGGACGACCAAAAATGTATCATCAACAAATCATCTCAACAAGGAACACACGATATATGTACAATTTTTCTTTTTATTATGGACTTCAATCCAGGGTTTTTCAGCAACAACTGAATAGAGTACAACTCTACAAGAGCACCAAATCTATATGCAATAATCAACTTACATTCTCAGCACCAACTGATATGAGTCAACAATCCTCAACAGATATCAATCTGTACCATAAACAAGAGCATCAACCATGCACCAACCTGTGCCAAACAACCTGTAATCAACCTACACCATAAAAAAGTGCATCCAACCATGTACCAAATATATACCAATCATGTGTCAACTAATCATAAAAAATGACTCATCAATATGTACCAACACCATCAACTATACAACTCATGTATGTGCCACCTCATCAACTGCTTGTCTCAACCATGACTAGTTTTGGATTAGTCAACAACCCTAACATGAAATAATCATAGCTTTGTACCTGTAATGAATAAATATATAAAAATGATACACAATTTTCTTCAGTTTCTTCTATTAAATTCCTCTAGGTAGCATTACTTTTAACCTCTCATAAAAGGACTTATAGAAAAAATGGCACACCTTGTTGAATTCTGGCTTATTCTAGAGAGCCACCTTGTAGAGTGTGCCCTGCATGGAATATTTGTTGAATCAATGTAAAACTATTGCAGAGAATACTACAGACTGTAATATAACGAACACAATTTGTCTCACTAAATTTGGATCTGTTATGAAGAAGTTATGACATTTTTACCCGAAACACCTGTTTTAGACTAGTTTCAGGACTAGCCACAAACCCTATTTTCCATGGAGTGTATCTCCAAAAATAAAACAACCCACAAACTAAATTTTTTACACATATACTTGGATATGTTTCCTCAATGGAATATCAATCCCATGGTCTGAATCATTATAGAAAAAAAATTATTGTGAAAATGGTGAGATGACCTATAAATAACATACCTTAGAAAGCATCATGAAAGGAATTTATCCTTCCTTCAATTCCAGCCCTCTTTTCTTCACCTTCCTTCTAAAATTTGGCTTAGATATCCTTGGTTACCTCATTCAATGATATATCTTCAATATTCTCAAGTGTTCCACATAAAAAATGCTCAAGAAGCTCTCACAAGAAGCTCTCCATCAATACTCCAAAAGATATTCTCACAAGAATCTCTCCATTGATCCACAAAAAGGATGATCCATAGGAGAAGTCAGCGATAGATCTTCAATACTCTCAAGTGTTCCACATAAAAAATGCTCAAGAAGCTCTCACAAGAAGCTCTCCATCAATACTCCAAAAGACATTCTCACAAGAAGCTCTCCATTGATCCACAAAAAGGATGATCTATAGGAGACCATTGCTATATTATCTATACTTTCATCCTCTAGGTCACTTAACCCATTTCTGGGTCACTTAACCTATTTTCCTTATTTTAAGGTTAACCACTTTCCATAAATAGAAAGTTATCCAATACTTTATCATTTAAATATTCCTTCTTGATTTTGTCACCTTACT
>JASDQU010738577.1:339790-351981 GCA_032191745.1 Picea mariana | reverse complement strand
TGAATGACCACATTCCCATATATTAAATGACTTCCACTAATAACACATAACTACATTCCCATTGGGTACCTCCCTAGGTACCCCATATTACCTCCCTAGGTATACCACACACCATCTGAAAGGTTGTGGGTAACATTTATTTTGAGCTAAGTATTCCCCCTTTCCTTGGCCTACACCCAGTGTTCAATGTGGACCTCCTTCAACCATACTTCCCATAATTATTAGACACATCAAAGATCATAGAGCAATTGACACCAATAGAAATCAACCTTGACTACATGGAAGAGGAAACCATTGATTAGATCAGGGACACTTATATTAAGGTCACTTTCCAATAGAGGATCCAACTTTGTCGGGTTGTCAAAGTAGGGAAACTTTTGCACTAAGGAAAGTGGCTCACCCGGGGCCAGGTTCAATAGAAGTTTCCCCATAAGATGGGGATGCTCAATGCAATGGATACCATTTCTTCCTAAGTGGGGAGGATTGATATAGGTTTATATTGGTGTCCCCCAACCTATTCCATTGGCTTAAAGAAAAATTTCCTTGTTGGCAATTATTTATATAGTTTTTTGGGTCCCAAAATTATATGGTTGTTTTGAGGCCCTAAACGACATTTTTTGGGCTCGAAAACACCTAGCATGTACAAATATGTAGATGCTATTTCAAAAAAAATATTTACTCCTTGGATATACCTTTCCAACAGTGTATTGAAAACCCCAAACGTAGATTGTATGCAAAAGTTAATCCCTCAGAAAGTTGACGTATCAATTACCCCCATCGGAGCCCACAAACCTTTTGGTGTTTCATCTCCCAAGGTTAGGATTTTAGATGTTTATGGTTTTATCATTTATGTTTTATGTTAAAAGGGAATTTAGAGCCTCATTATACTAATCTTATTGTGAATGAGCATAGTTGTCACATCTCTTCTTAGAGATAAGCTGCCACCATTCGAGCAAGTTCGTTTCAGTATGCATTTTTACAATTTTAGTAGGTTATATTTATTGATAGAAGTAAAATTTTACTGTAAATATATGTGTTTCTTTGTTATACATCTGTATTTCATTTCATTCCATTTATAAATCTGCATCAGTCACCCAACTAGATTGACTTGGCCACTTGGGATGAGATTTCGCTCTCTACCTCAAACCTGCCTCAGAACCTCAAGAAATCAATTTTGAAGAATGAATGTCACTTTTTAAGTGTTACATTTTGTATCCTCCTTGGCATATAAAGGTGCCTGGCTCTCCCAACTGGTGATTCTATTTCCTTTGACTGGACGCAACACTTCACAACTTTTCCACATAAGTATTGGGCTCACTTTCATCTAAGGGGCATGTGTCCCTTAGGTGAGTCGGTCGACTCATGCAAGAACACCCTCCTTCTTCCAATCGAATCATCCTTTATGCATGGGCGCCCAAGTCATGTACGCACAATCGACCTTCAACTCGTTGTACTTCAATCCATGGATAACATTTGTTGTGTGTCACCTTGGTCAACTCATGTTGGCATTTTGGGCTCCCAAGGTGACCAATCTCACCCAATAAAAGTTTGACTTCAATGTTTTGGTTTATTCGGGCACCTTTTCCACCGAACATTCCAACTGATGCCTCTAGACTACCCATTTTGTTTATGGTGCACCCATCTCTTCATGGAGAGACTATCACATTCACATGTCTCCACCAAGCCAAAATCTTAACTTGTACCGTAAGTTGTATTTGGGTGAAGTTGTTCCTTAACGATGCATGCCCAAGGATCCCCAACCTCTCCATATATAAAGATCCTTTGTCTCTTCATTCGAACCAAGCATCCTATTTTTTTGAATCGTCTATCTTGTTATGTGGTGGAGGTGCGTGTGCTTGGAATAGATGCCCCCATCCTTACATCCTCCCTTAATCCAAGTCATTTCCATCCTAGAAACGTCAAAAAAAATATGTTGTCTCGAAGCTTCTACCCAAAATCATGCCTCCATCGTGACTATTACTGGAAACCCCAAGTTTTTGTGTTGAAACTAAAAATCCAAATTCCTCCTCAGTGGAAACTTCATGTTTTCAGTGAAGTGGAAACCCCAACTTTCCAAAACACCTGCAAATCATCTACAACATCATGAAACCATCCAAATTGTCCAAATTCATGGCGTGACCAACCTGCCTCTCCCCACCTCTGTCTGCAATGTAGTCCATGTTGCCTGTGTTGTTGTGATGATTTCTCTCTATCCCACTATGATCAAAACCAATGTAACAACCCAAATCATAAGTGAAAAATGTCTAAGTGTTGAATTTTTTTTCTGAAATACTAGGCCCATACTCCAACAATCTCACTCTTATCTTTGCACACTATATATGCCTCCACTTCTTGAAAATGTTGGGTAGGTAATTCAACTCTGTGTCCAATCTGTTAAAGTGTACTTCTCCACTATTGTTCATATTTGTTTATTTCCAACGTTCACCACATAATCAACCCTAAAAAACCAAGGCAATAATGCACTTTCCTCGTCGTCACTATCATCATCCCACTCTATAAGGAAATTCCTCTGCAATGTACAATCATTTCAAAAATGAATCACTGTGGTTATGAAGTATGACCCCTTCATTATGTCACTGTACTCTAACTCGTCCAAGTGTCAAATTAGTTGGATGGCCAGTACAAACATATTCACCTAAATAAAGACGTGCCTCCATGTCAAAACAGATCTCCTCAATCCACAACTTGACTCATCTACACAACATATTCCCTCGCCCTACCACACTAAATTGTCACTCCTAAATGAAGTCTTCTTATAAATTCATATATTCATCATCTACTATGGATGCAAAAGATGTGATAACTTCCTCCCATCATTGCTCCCTATTCATCCCACATCCAAGCTATTAAAAAATTCAAGGAAATCACTGCACGTCTACCACCCATGCGACCAACTAGATTCACTCTCTTCACTCATCCCACAAAATGTAGGATCCGTGGAATTTCCTCATCACTATTGCAATTGTGCCCTCCATGGCACCATGGTTTGTTGACAAATCTTTTCAATTCAAGTGTGATCCTGAATTCATTAGCCAATCTCCCATATTATTCGTCACCTATCTAAGAAATTCCCCAAGTGCACATGTCTCGCACATCCAACAATTGTCACCACACTACTACTTCATTCATGTTGCATTTCAACCTGTCCATGCAATCTTATGATCTATATAAGTCAACAAATTCCTCCAAAAGTGTCCCAACATACTATCCAGAGTTTCCCAAGGCAAACAAGTGACCAAAACTCTCGTTTGTCTCTTGGCCAAATGAAACAACATATTTCTTCCCAAGTTATGTCACCCTCTAGATTTGTGTTGCAATGATTAAGCCATTACATGATGACTCAATAAAAATGGATAAAGCACCCATTCTCCAAGGAACCTGACCCAACCTATCAAACAAAGCACGTGTCTCACTATCTTCTTCATCATAGTAATCCCTTCAACGCACCTCATAAAATATATTTACAACAATCAAACTCATCTCCATCTCTGTAACCAAATCTGCCTAAGTCCACTTCTTAAACTTACCCAATAAAGTTTCTCCAATTCTTCATCTGTATCACCCACACTAGGGTTCTCTAATTTTCTTTGTGACTCCAATGAAGGCCACAACACATAGAACTCGCCAAACTCTATGGTGGAAACAGGTCATACTTGTCTTCAACCAAGTATCCCCATATCCCTCCAAAGAACTCATCGCAACAACTCAAGTTATGTAAAGAACTCGAAATGATCATGCTCATTCATGAAATCTTTGACAACCCCATGGTTCAAGCCATCATACTTTCACAGGTCTGTAATTCATCCAAAACTACCAAGCCTAATTATGAAACAAACCTCCTTTCCTTTTCTCAAGAGAAAGTTCTTCCTCATCAAATTTTTAGCTAATTAAAAAACCACAATGTACCCAAGTCATGAAACTCCCACCGAACTCCTTGTACACACCTCAATTTTTTTCTACACCAAGGTTCCAAGCTCCACAAGACAATCTGTCACATTAGTATGTCACTACAACTAAAGGTCTGCAACAACAAGACCCAACGACTATGTGTAGTGAAGTCCAACATAGACACATTTCGGTAAGGTGCATCTAAATTGTCTAAGCCACCTTCTTCATCCAACTAAATGAACCTATATTCACTTCTTATCATCTTTGTACCCTGAATGATTCCGCATCAGGACACCATGCACTCACTGCTTGACTGTCGAATAATCTTGCTGTTAATTTATTTGTGCAACTCTATAAAGAGTCACCTTGTCTAAAAGTTGCAATCATTGTCCACAAACCAACTGACTCAAATACTATTATCAGTGATGTATACATGAAGCTTTCATGGTGAAAAAATGCTCATCCAACTACCCTATGACCCAAACTGCATTATTATATCTCATGTCATGATGGTGACAAACATCATGAAATTTTCCACCAAACCAACTTCCACGGTCTACTCTGATGTGATATCCATTTCATGCTTCGATACCTCCTATCATGCCACTAGAGAACCTTCGATTGGATGGTGGAATCATACGACATTCCCAATTACTTGTGACAACTTCTCTATTCAACTCAGTAGCAATACCACACTAGCTTACTTTGCTATGACTACACCTTACTCTTCATTTCATTTATTAGTTAACAATCTGTGTTTACTTCTTATACTTAAAATGTTCAATAAGTAGAGAGTGCACGCATAAATAGTAATAAAGAAATGCAAGTGGGTGGTCAAACTGACCAAACACCCAAAATTTTATAGAAAACACAAAATTGTGTCGAGTCTTGAACTCATGCCGCACTGAGGATAAAATTACAAGGAGATTTCACTCAAGTTTACACAAGAACCTGTGTGAAACACAACAAAATTCCTTTTTTCACCTTCCAACCTTCGTCATTCCACTAATCGAAACACTTGTCGAATGACTTGAGATTTTATTCATGCCTCAAGCCTATGGTTGATATTTCCCTTGCATTTGTTTGCTTGACCCGGAACACTCAACTTCACCACCCAATTCTGCTCATCTAGCAGTTTCCTTTCTTCAAGAAGAAATCACCCTATTCTTCTCTTTAGTGTAGAATCCTCAAAATGACTCAATTCACCTACAAGGTTTGACTTGGCCACTTGGGAGGAGCTCACCCTCTGTACCTCACACCTACCTATAACCCTATAACCCATGATTGTGAAGAATGAATGTCACCTCTAATATGCCTTTCATTTTGTCTCCTCCTTGACATATATAGGCACCTATCTCTCCCACCTATCTCTCACAATTGGCATGTCTCTTACCTTGGAGAAAACACAATGCACCGCAACTTATCCACATAAGTTTTGGACCAAATTTCATCTAAGAGGAATTCTTCCCTTGGGTGAGTTAGTTGACTCATCCAAGCATGCCCTCCTTCTTCCAACCAACTTGTGGTTTATTCTTGGGTCCCCAAGACATGTCTACCAAAATGATCGTCAACTAACCAACCTTCAACCGATGGCTAAGTTTGATCATGCATCACCTTGGTCAGCTCCCCTTAGCACATTGAGCACCCGAGTTGATCGAGCTCACCCAATAAAAGTTCACCTTCCATTTCGTGGTTCATTCAGGCACCTTTTCTATTGAATCGTCCAATCAACACCTCTAGCCAACCCATCGTTTTGATGGTGCACCATCTCTTCGTGGATTGACTATCACATTCCCATGTCTCTTCCAAGCCAAGATATTAACTCGTCCCTTAATATGTGTTTGGGTGTAGTCGCTCCTTATCATGAAGCACACCTAAGGAACCTAAACTTATCCATATATGAAGACCCCTCATCTTGTTAGAAAAACAGGATTGTGAAGAAAAAAAATAAAACAAATCCAGAAATAAAGCACAGAAGATACAAAATCGAATAGAGACACAAATATACGTGGTTCACCCAATGTGGGCTACTCTAGGTCCTTCCTTTATTAGTATCCATCAAATGAAGGGATACAACCTACAACACACCTGTTGTAACTTCCTCTTCTTTCTCTCACAGTCTCCTCACTCAGAATACAATATTCACAATGATAAATAGTCATAATACATTTCCCTCATAAAAGAGGGTTTCCTTCTAGGGTGAAAAACCCTAACATAACTTCTACCATCAAATCTGCGACCTTATAATGAACAATCCATATTTACAATGAAATTACAATATACATTTGCAAGGAAATTTTTCCTTTGGGGGCTTCGCCATCGAACCTTCATTGGGGGCCCTCTTTCCCCCGGACCCCACAGAGGGGGTAATCCCCCTCTGTACTCCCCTGCATGGAGGAGTGTACATTATTTCTAGGTGTAATGTGCTCATGGGGTATAAACATTGCTGAAAACAAAGACCTCTGAATTAGGAAGATAATCAGGCTCCACAACTAACATGTCTTCTCATTTGAATTGAGTGTCTTTCCTTCCCAAATCATCTATCTTGGTCTGTGGTGGAGGTGGCCATGCTTGGGTTGGACAGCCCAAGACTTATATTTATGCTTCTAGAAATTTCTTCCTCTAGAATGTTCTTAGGAAGATACAAATAATATATTTATCGGTAGAAAGCATGGAAAAACTTTTCTTGTGAAATCATTTATACTTGAGCTTTGCTATATTGGAGGTTTCCACCTTGAAGACACAAGTGAAATTTTCTCTCAATATAATAAATGTATCATCATTTGGGTCTATATTGTCATTGTGCTTACTATTTCGTATCTTTTTTTTAACTATTTTGGTAATAATATTATTACTACCCTACATATTTCATTTTGGTACCTTACAAGTGGTATTAAAGCTCTTTCCTTAATAGATTTTTAGAAAAAAAAATTAGACTAGAGACATGTTCTGACATCTATAAATAACCATAGTGATATGTCGTTTAGTGGGTAAAACTATGGTTGGGGAAGAATACACACAAGAAATAAGCATGGTTTCACCTTGTTGGAAACCCTTGTAACCCCTGTTGGTATCCCTTCGAGTAATATCGTGTCAGACAATACCTAAACTTGAGATTTCACTCCCATGTACCATCGAGCATATCGGTATTCCTTTAGATATCCTAAAACTAGAAAGGGTTTTCCATTCGAACACTTGATGACTATATTGGCATCGAGAACAACACTCAGGAAGACTACTCTCGTGTACCTAAGTAATTGGGTAGTACGACTAAGGGTATGATTAATCCTCCTTAGTTAGAGCCATCAGATATTGGGTCGAGTACTATTGTTGGAACTCATAAGTACAGAAGAGATTTATAACACATGAAAATTCCTTGTCCTTACAGACCCTAAGTGTTGCTACCAAAATTGAACAAAATAGAAAGTGTTTAAAACTTGCACATCCAATGTGGGTAACCCTACTTCCTGCATACAAGCTGCGAAATTCCTACACAAACTTCACTATTAATAATTTCAGCATTCTATCACTGCAGTGTTAATCAGACCATAGTATAACTTCATGAGAGTAAAATAAAATAGTGGTCCCACCAGCACCCTTATTTGGGACCTATCCCATTGTATTACTCTCTTTACTATAATCGTAGTGGTATGCATCTCTTAGAATCCTTTTTTTTCTGTGGACCCACCCACCCTCTTTGGCACCCTTATTGGGACCTATCCCATTGGATTCTTCTCTTTGCATTGATATTAGTGGTACCCCTCTCTCATAACCCTTTCATTATGTGGACCCACCCACCTTTCCATGGCACCCTTATTTGGGATCTATCTCACTATATTCCTCTTTTTGTGTTGATTGCAGTGATCAAACTCTCTCATAATCCCTTTCATACATTAACAGAAGCCCTATTCTTTACAACTTATCTCCCATATGGTCAACACCACCAACTAAGACTTTGACAACCACATCACTACCTTGGAGAATTACATGACAAACCTTGACGATGCAGTAAAAACAACTACTTCATAAATTGCTACCATAAATTCTTGACTTACTAAAATAGATGAGCTCTCTAACCAGATGAAATCCCTAACTACATGGTTTCATCAATCCAAGGTTCCTCTCTCCTTTCAAAAACCTTCACACCAATAAGGTGTTAACTCATCCCGTTCCATGGTCTTTCATCTTAAACCTCTTATTAGTGACCCGTTTCTTCCTAAAGTTGATGTGAATAAATTTGATGGCTCAAACCCCATAGGTTGCATGGAATCATTGATGATTTGATAAAATTCATGCCGGATTCCTTTATTTGGATCTAGAACATTGGAAATGGTGGAAATGGATTGAAAAATCACATTGAGGGAATATTTCTTGGAACCAATTTGTTGTATACTTTTATGAACCCTTTGTCATAGGTGTTGGGGAATAAGGTGGAACATGACATGAAAGAGAGAACACAGTACTGTAGATAATCAAAGACACCATTATAGCACTTAAGCATAATGCACTTTGATCAAAACATCACAATGCATATTAGATATTGATCTCTTTATTTCCATGATGAAAATGACCCAAGGGTTCTTCTATTTATACTCTCAACATTTAACCAATTTCCATAGAATATGAAATATCTTGTCCACATATAAACATTGGCTCTTAGATTTGACTGCGTCAAATCCTCTCTGTTGCGTTCGCTCGAGAGGGATGCGCCAAAGATGTATAAATGACCCTATGGTATCTGTTATCCCTCCAAGAAACCCTCCGTGGTTGCAGACCAGAGGTGCTTGGTAACTTAAGAAATCAATGTTTTTGGTGTTTTTTATGAATATGGGTCAATGGGATGACTAAACCAGAGTACAACATTCAGACATTCAACATGTAAACAGATGAAACAGTGCCCTCAAGAATTGATTTATCAGCATTTAAACATCAAAGGTGAATGAAGAAACCATGTAACCAAACCAGTACGAAGTAGGGCTTGAGAGACATGCAAGAAACTGAAATCAATCTGTGAGCTGAACAATGGAAGTAAACGTTCACATTCAGAGCTAAACCAAACTGATACAGTGAAAGAGAAAGTGGAATCTGATGTCAAAACCGAGAGAAAACTGTGATCTATATTAGCATGAAAAAGATGAATACAGTAGCCAATTATTCCATCCAAAATCGAACCTTTAGAACTCCAAATGTATTTGGCTTTATAGCCTCTTACAATCAGTTTCAGATCCTAAAAGTGTGGATCTGTTTTGCTAAAAATAGTAAAGAAAACTAATTTGCAAAAAGATAGGGATAACACCCAAAAAGAAGGATAATCTCTATGAGCTGGTCCCTAAAATCTCTTTGAACAGTTGGTGAAGTGATGACTAGCCTTTCAAGGCTCCTCCATAAGATTACAAATTCGAATTTGATGAGCTGTTGCATTCATCCCTAAAATTCTGCCTTCAAAAATGACCATACTTGACCAAAGACTCATCTTTTGACTTGTCTTTCCCAAAATAGCCTTTTGGATTTGATGGAATAATCCACCACCTGTCTAATCCCAATGGTTTCATCTGCTTTTAATTCGAAAATTTCAAATCTGGGCGAAAATCGTGACATTCTGGCCGTTACAGGCTTTCCACAGCACATAGCCTGTGAAAAAACGCTCCTTAGCTGCGGAAAGCGCCACTTTCAACAGCTAACGGGTAAAAAATTCTGCCTTCTGTGCTGTTGAAAGCGGACAGATTTTCAAAATTGAATTTCTCGGTCATAAAAAATCCATTTTTCACATGTAAATAGTCGATCGACATCTACAGAATCTCAGCTTTCAAATGGTGTCGTCAGATCTTAATTTGGAGCTCAGGAAGGGATCGAAAAGTTGCCTGCAAGTTTAAGTGTCATTTTTCCATTCGCAATTCAAAAACTCTAATCGAACCTTTGTGACAAGTTAGCAAAATAACGGTGCTATTTTGGGAGTTAACAGTATCTACCAAATTTGAAGCCAATTTTAACTTGAGAATCCAAATGTGGTATAAATTCCCCTATTGTATAGGTTTCTCTTTGTCAATAGGTATGAAATTCGATCATAGGGTACACTACACAAAGTATGGTAATGAAATAAACCATTCAAATATGGAATGTTAGGTAAACCTGTTGATATGTATGTAATTGATCACGAGTTGTATGTCTCGAAGTTACTAAGATATTTATGGGATGAATTATTTAAAATCATTAAAATAATACGAAAACATTTCCCTTTACAAAATAGTAAATATTTTGTCTCTTGATGTATAATAGTCGGTGATGGAGTGTACTATTGACTTACCTTGTGTGCCGCATAACTATTTGTTGATTCTTCGAGTCACAAAAAAAATATATATATATTTTAATGTAGGAAGTGTGGTTCTAGTGAGAATACTAAAGTTATGCAACTAAAGCTATGCATCTTGTGGCATAGGATAACTTCCTAATTTTCATCCTCATTCAATGGGTAATCAATAACTACCTTACTAGTCAATAGTTGTGTGGATAACTGTGTGGGATGGCCTTTTGAATATTTAAATGTGATGGCATACACCACCTCACGCTAACAAAGTGGTTATTAATCACCATTGTAGTATACACTATCACAAACACAAATATAAACTTTCCAAGTCGATTACAAGTATAATATTTCCAAGTCATCGATGTCAAGTATAATTTTAATGTCTAATGTTTTAATTAACTTAAATTAACTTATTGATTGTAATTAAAATAAATAAAACCTATTATATAGTCATATTTTTAAATATAAAAATTAATTTTAGCATAATCATTCACAATAAATATGCATCATATTATATAGTCATATTTTAAAAATAAAAAAACATTAATTTTAACATAATCATTCACAATAAATATGCATCATATTATATAGTCATATTTTAAAAATAAAAAAACATTAATTTTAACATAATCATTCACAATAAATATGACTATATGCAATTAATTTTATGCATCATCCACCTACTTTGTATTTATTGTATTTTCGATTTTATATGGGTTTGTTTTATATACGTAAACATTGAAAAAACACCAATATAGTTTTATGAATTTGACAAGTGAAATATTTAAATGATAAAACATGTTATGTATTGAAAAGTAACACTTTATATTGTTTTTAGATTTATGGAATTTAATATATCAATTTATCATCTTCACCATGACTTTAATGGAAATGTTATATAGGTTAAAAATGATCACACCATTTTTTTTTGTTTCATCAAGGAGTTATCCTATTTCAATATTCCCTCGATGTTTCTAGTTTCCTCAATTTTTTATCTCCATTATCGTTGCTCCATGTTTGGACTAAATTGATACGATTCTAGTTAAAAACATGAAACTTTGAAGTGACATGTCAAATAACAACTCAAATATTAAAGAAATTAATTGTTAAGGTCTTAACTTTTCTAATCTCTTAAGTAGGAATATGTTTTTTATGCAACAAATGTTTTTATTAGTAAATAAGGTCTATGTAATAATGTGAACACATCTAATGTAAGAAGATTTGCTAGAAGGTTCCGCCTCTAGAAAGTTCTTCCTCTAAAATGTTCTCAAGTAGATAGAAATAGGATATATAGGAGTAGAAAGCATGGAAAATCTTGTCTTGTGAAATCATGTGTACTCGAGCTCTGCTCTGTAGGAAGTTTCCCCCTTGAAGAGGAAAGTGAACTTTGCTCTCAAGATAATAAAGGTATCATCATTTGGATTTATATTATCATTGCTCATACTGTTTCATCTCTTTCTATTAACTATTTTGGTAATAATTCTGCTATTGCTCTACATATTTCCTTCTAGTACCTTACAAGTGCGATCATAGCTCTTTCCTCAACAATTTTTTTAAAAAAAGGACGTGTTCCGACATTTATAAAGAACCACAATGATCTATTCACTTAATTGATTATAAGTATAATTTGTATGGACCTGATAGTTAAGAACATGTATTTTCTTCTAAAAAAGCATAGGTCAACATGTGTTTCCTCTTAGGAAATCACGGGTTCAATTTAGAGAGGTTAGTGCATGTACACTTGTATAGAGTTAAGAAATCAAATATCTACATTGAGAAGGTATAAATAAACTTAAGTAATGAAATATCTATTCTGAGGAGGTCCCTCATCCAAGAAAAAAGGAACTATCATATATCAATTCAATGTTTGTCTAGACCGTTACCTTAAAACCAAATTAAATTAGAAACACAAAAAAAAATTCTTCTTCGTCGTCTTATTGTTATTATTATTACTAATTTAGTGAACACTATTTTTATA
>JASDQU010738577.1:320135-339690 GCA_032191745.1 Picea mariana | reverse complement strand
GTATAAGAAATAATGATAGAGCTCCCATTATGTGCTAAGTTTTTAATAATATTCTTATACATTAAAACAACCAGTCTATTAAGAACTTAAAAGTTAAAAACATGTTGTAAAACATCAAGAGGAGACTTTGTAAGATCTATGGGACCAAGATTAACTAAATTTTACATTTTTTATGTGTTTTATCTAAAACATATTTCAAATTGCAATATTCTCATGTTTTGGTGTGTTCTAAAACATCTTTATTATTATTACATTTTCTTTTGTTGGCAAACTCAACAAGCTATATAAACTACTCAAATCTTCATGTTGAATTGAGTGCTTTTATATTACTTTTTCATATATATATATATGAGACAATTCTTCATCTCATCCATGTTGTCCTTAATTTATGCTTGGTTGCAAAGAAATCATGGATCATTCTTCTTGTTTATATTTTTCCTCCTTATTTCCATTGTTAGGTGATCATAATGTATGATAATTTGAATTGACAAAGTTAGTGTTTTTAATGATAGAGATTTTTTCTAGGAGGTACTTTTGTTTTGTAAGTAATTACTAAGTTGATCTTAGGATGACATAATCTAATTTTCTCACTATTTTCTAGTTTCCACAACTTCTTGCTTACCCTCTTTTATACCAAGTCTTGAAAGGCCAATGGTTCTTGCAAATATTCTTCTTCAGTTTTCCATATTTTTATCAATTTCTTCCCACCATGGTACCAACCCCTATATTGATATGCAATATTTGCTTGCACTGTAATCTATTCTTATCCATATTATTTATTTTTATACAACATGTAATAAATTGACATAAATCTTCTCTATATAAAGGTAAGATATGTGTTTTTCTAACACCATAGGTAAGGGGTTTGTATTTTAACTCCTAGCTCTACTCAAAACATTTTTTTAACTCTTTCAACCTTATTCCAAGATTATTTGGGGAGGATTGGAGCCCAAACAATAAATACATAAAAAAAATGTTGTTTTAAATAACAATTTGAAGAGAAACATCCTAATTTTTCAACTCCATAGTTGATTTTTTCTTCATTTATTTTGAGTAGAATAGAGGGCATGTATGTTCTCTACTACTCATTTCTCCACACAAATTTTCCATTTATAACTAAAATCAAATTCAAGGATGAGATAATTGTATGAAGAATATTCCTTAAATGTGATGTTTATATCATTATTGCAAGTCCATATTATCATTACCTTTATTTTTTTTGCATTTAGTTTCATTTTAGAGGAACTGCAAAAACAATTTGGACATCAAGATGTCCTTAGAGACTCTCTTTGTTCTTTTATAGTGACACAACATCATCAACACCAACAAATCATAACCTACTATATGCATTCCTCCTTCATTCTTCCTCGACCAATGTTCTAACTAATCTGTGATTATGCCAAATAATGTTGGAGAAAAAAACATCCTTATTTCACCCCAATATCATTATTGAATTTGAATTCCCTTGTTCTTGTGTTATCATTTTTAATTTTTTTTATCATTCATCAATACCCACAATTTTTCAATAACCTTTCATATAAACGAAAAATAATTTTTCTTCACTCAACTAAAATTCCCAAAATTTCAACTTTATCCATTATTTTTCAATGTTTTATTTGGGGAATTGTATCAAATACTTTAGAAAATCAACAAAGTAAAGATAAATACTATTACCTTTGTGTGACTCTTTATCACCAATAATTCTAAAAGTTAATAGGTGGTCAATTAATTCTTGCATATAATTATGCATGGAATTATATGCTCTTAGGATTACATAATTATTTCATATGCAGGGAATATTAGTATAATTGGTATCAAATCTTGGGCAGGCTTTTGGGTGTGTCATAAATTGGTATTGGAGCTTAAAATAAGGTTATATAATTCTTTAGGAAGGATGGACCTAATTAATTAATGGTATTAAAGTATTAATAAGTTAAGTAAATAAAATTTTGAAAATTTTATATGTGAGAGAGTTTGGATTTTAGTGATATATGAGTCTAGGGTGTATTACAATGTGGTATCAAAGTGAAACTATAGAACTTGTCCCACATGGGCCAGAGCTAGCATGCTAGAACATAAAATTTCAAAGGAAAAAAATCAAAGGATTCCTACAAACTATTTGATTGAAGTTTCCCATGAGAAATTGGAGAAATTTCCCGTAATTTTGGGAAAATTGACCTTAGGGGTTAAAAATCCTAAATTTTAACCACTTTTTGAGTGATTTCATGCCTAGAATTTGCATAATTTATGAATCGCAAAGAATTCACGGAAGTAAATGGGAGAAATTAGAAAAATCCCCAATTTATGGGAGAAAAAGTCAGGCTAAAAGTGCTTAAAATCTCATAATGAATAATAATATATGTCAATTTAACCATAAGAGGGTCATATTTGGCTCAAGAGGTTATGAATTATAGAATCATGGTGGCCTAAGAAGATCAATTGGGTGAAATTGGGTGAAAACCCCAATTTATGGTAAGCATTCAATGGAATTTGGATGTTCGATGGATGGGTGTAGATGTCGAATCGATATGCATAGGGAAAAATTGGCCATGGGATATTAATTACACAGGTTTCATGGCAACCAAGGAGAAATTTCAAAAATTAGTCATTTTCTAAAATTTGGGAATTTTTAAAATTTTTGGAAAATTGGGAATTGTTTTGTACTTGGTGACATGGAGGCCATGTGTCAGGTGGCGTGAAAGTGGTGACATGGATTTACATGTTGTTAGGTACATGGTGTAATTCCATAGTACCAGTGTGGTAGGATCTATGGAAATCTCAGGGGCTTATAGTGCATGGTAGTTCACCCAAGGAGTGGCGTAGGGGCCACGATGGATAAGGTGGCAGACCCAATGCCATAATTGGTTTCATAGGTTTTTAAAGTGGTTTAAAAATGTTTAAAAATTATTTGATTTGAATGAGATCATGACACATATTCATAGGGAGGTATGGAAGTATTATATCATTTTTCTTCATTAACGTCTCTACAACTAAAATCTATGATATCAATGTGGACCATTAATCATCATCTAATCTCCACTGTCTTATCTAAGGAAAGAGAAAGTCACATGGCATGAGAAAAAGTCATGGTATGGGACCTACCCATCCCCATAACCAATGAATGAGATCCAACTAGAGGGTGGTATAGGAAGTGGGACCCTTTTCCCATCTTTAGTCAAATAGGGCTCTAGGTGGGTAACTAGGTACGAGCGGGCCCATAATATAAAATAAAGAAAAGGAGATATAAGGAAGATAGAAGGGGAGAACCTAGAAGATGATGGGGTATGGCCTGGGTGGCCAAAAGGATTGAAATGGAATCACCTCAAGGTTTCATGTCGACCTAGGATGCCACATCAATAAGGATGTCACATAGGAAAAAATTTCCATATGGTTAAAGAAAAAGAAAAACCATGTGTGGAGCAAAAATCATATTTTGGAAATAGAAGGAGAAACATAACTCACAATATGTTGAAATTATCCATATTTTTCCACAGTGTAGGGGCTACAGAAGAGCCAAAGACGGAAAATGGTCAATTATGCACAATTTTTCTTGAAAATACAAATTCAAGGTTTTTGAAGATTGAGGTGATTCTCAATAAATATGACCGAGATTAAGATGATTTTTTTATAGAGAATCCAAAAATAAGGAACAAAGATACCTATTTGAGGGATTGGTTGAATTCCAATGAGGTTATACTAAATATTCCAAAATAGGGAAAAATCAACTATTCAGGGCCACTTTTTGGGGATTTTAAGGATTTTCACAGGAGGAAAAGGGACCTGAGATGAAAAATATGGGAAATTATATTTACTTGAAATTTAATGTACTCATAAATACAGATATATTTTCCTTAGTTAGGTTTTTCCAAAAATGCTCAATTTGGGAGATGACCAATTAGGCTAAAAATTCTAAGTCTAGAAAAACTGCAAAAAGTGCAAAGTTGTCTTTTCGAGATTATTGCACATTTTGACTCGAGCATTAGATTGGAAATTTTAGATTTTTTTTGAACCCAATCACATAAATGTTAATAGTGCCTTATACAAAATTTTCCTTGTTTCTTGCTAGAGTTTCCTTTACAAGTGGAAAATGTTGGTGTTTAAGCTTAATTGCACTCAGGATAAAGTTGCACAAAAGGGGTAAACTCACAATATTCAAATGACTATAAGTTTATGCTCGGATCTTATAATTGAGAAAAAAATTAGTCATTGGAAATATCTTGAATAGAATAATCCACATATGTACCCAGAATTGTCTTTTGAGTAGTAAAATTCCCACGAAATCAAAAGGAAGATGATTGTTGGAACTAAAGAGAAGAAAAGAATGTATGATTTCCAAAATTGTAAAATTATTTTTTTCTAAAAAAAATTGTTGCATGCACATTTGGGTAGAATTAATGGTACAAATAGAACATAGAAGATTCAAAATGAGGACTAGGTACATAGAACATGAAAGAGTTATTTGTACTCAATATTGGAAGCATGACAATGGGCGAGTATGAGAGAAGGTTCCTTGAATTGTTGAAGTATGTTGGTTTCACAAAGGATGACAAGGTTAAAATGAAAATATTTTTGAGTGGGATACCTTCTTTCTATAGTGATAAGATGCATTTTGATGAGCCCAAGGCACTGGAAAAATTCATAAGGAAATACAAGTATCTTTATGAAAAGAATAAAGGAAGGCCAACTTTCCAAAATTCTTGGGATGACAAAAAATGAAATATGGAGAAAATAAGGAAAAGATATAAGCCACCATTTTCCAGAAATAGTTCCCAGAGACATCCAACACAAAATGAGCAAATTCAAAGTCGCCAAAAATGGCAGGCAACCTTGGGTTGGCAAAGGCATTTTTGGCAAGAAAGGAGGAGTTTTGTGGTCCTCCTTGCTGCGTAGAGGTGCCAACATTTACACTAGGAGTGGATGGATGCACTCCAGGTGCGATGTTTCCCCCTGGCATTGGGCCAACGCTGGTAGATGGGCCAGCGGTTGAAGCAAAGTTCCACCCAAAAGGGAACCCTGCATTGGGATTAGCCGTCCAGAATGATATATTATTTGGGGAAAATCCTAAGAAAGTAAAGAATAAAATGTTGGGGATGTGAGGGAGACCACTTGTATAGAGTTTGTCCTAAAAAGGTTAAAGGATGAGGAATGTTCTCAATGTCAAGGAGGATGATACAATTGAAGACATGGGTAGAAGTATGTTGATAATTTATGCATCCTTGGACAACATGCAAGCAGAATACCAATCTCATATGATTGAAGTAGAAGGTAATATTGATAATTATCCCATAGTCATTTTAATTGATTATGGAAATATCCATAGTTACATAGATCCTAATCTTGTTGAGATATTTGATTTGAAAAGAAGAAGGCATGGAAAAAATCGGTTGGTTTTACTAGCCACTCGATTTAAAAGAAGAGTCAATGAGCTAGTTAAGGATTTTCCAATAGACATGAATGGACTCAACATGAAGGAAGATTTGAATATCACACCTTTGGGTTCATATGGTTTCTTAATTAGTATTGATTGGTTGGGAAAACAACATGATTTCATAGATTGGTAAAACAAGGAATTCACTTATGTTTATGAGGAAGGGAAGTAAATGAATATTTAGGGGATTCCAAGTCTTGTATCCATTAAATAAATTTCATCCATGCAAATGAAAAAGAGTTTCATAAAAGGCTGCCAGATTTATGAATCACATATGGAAGATCCACCCAAAGATAAAATCCTAAGTATTGAAGACCATCTAGTCTTGAAATATTATGAGGATTTATTTGGGGAGATAGCATAATTACCACCAAAGAGAGACATTGATTTCTCCATTGACTTGGAGCTTGGAGCTACCCCAATGTCTAAGACTCCTTATAGGATGAGCACACCAAAGATAAAGGAATTGCATATGCAACTTGAAGAAATTTTGAAGAAGTGTTATATACACCCAAGTGTCCCACCTTGGGGTGCCTCGACGCTCTTTATGAAGAAGAAGAATGGAACCTTAAGGATATGTATTAATTTCAAACAACTCAGTAATGATGCCATAAAGAATAAATACCCTTTGCCAAGGATTGATGATCTATTTGATTAGTTGAAATTTGAAAGGATATTTTCCAACATTTACTTGAGGTTAGGCTATCATCAAGTGAGAATCAAAGAGGAAGATGTCATCAAGACAACATTCCGGACAAGATATGGAAATTATGAATTTGTGGTGGTGCCATTTGGACTATCAAATGCACCAACTATCTTCATGTGTCTAATGAATAGAGTGTTCAAAGAGTATCTAGACAAGTTTGTTATTATCTTATTGGATGATATACTCAGCTACTCAAAGACAGAGGAGAAGTATGATAAGTACTGAAGGATTTTGTTATAGGTATTAAATGATCATGAGCTCTATGCCAAGATGAGAAAGTGCTCATTTTATTAGAGACAGATTCATTATTTGGGCGATATTATTTTAAAGGAATGGATAGAAGTTGATCTTGAGAAGATAGAATCCATTAGAGGATGTCTAACACTGAATAACTTTACAGAGTTCATGAGACCTGTGGGTTATTATAGAATATTTATTGAAGGCTTTTCAAGGATTGCACACCCAATTACTTCTTTGAAAAAGAAGGGTGTGAAGTTCGAATTGACTTTTGAATGTGTTGAAATATTTAAACACATGAACTAACAAGTGCACCAATATTGAATATTGTTGACCCATAGAATAATTTTATTGTGTGCATTGATGCATGCAAGGAATACCTTGCTAGAGTCCTTGCAAAAAATTGGCATGTGGTATGCTATGGGTCAAGGAAGTTGAAATAACATGAGAGGATCCATGGCACACGTGGCCTAGAGCAGGTAGCCATACTTCATGGCTTAAAGATGTAGAGCCATTATGTCATGGGAAAAATATTTGAGTTGAAGATAGACCATAGTGATCTAAAATATTTGTTTGGACAACCAACATTGAATGCCAAACAAATTAGATGGATTGAATTCCTTAGTGAATATGATTTTGATATCAAACATATCAAAGGAAAGAAAAATAAAGAGGTTAATGCAGTTAGTAGGAGAGTGGATGACATGCATGCTACAACCATTAGCATGTACATGTTTCATTTGAAAGATATAATTTTGGAAGCTACAAATTCAAATCAACACTATTTGCAGATAAAGGAATTGTTAAAGCAAGGTAGTTTACAACTAGATATAAATATTACGAGTTCAAAGAGGATGGATTCCTTATGTGAAAGAGAAAAGTATGTGTCTAAATCTCAAGAGATGAAAGATTTAGTGTCGAGATAAATGCATAATGTACCTTATGTTGGGAACCCAAGACATTAGAAAACAATTGTAGCTATAAAGGGAAAACACTTTTGGCTAGGAATGAATAAAGAGGTGGTTGATTATATAGCCAAATGTCTACAGTATCAAAAGGTAAAGGCTGACCATATACATCTAGCTATATTTCTACAACCATTGGCCTTTCTTGAGTGGAAATGGGAAGTTATCATAATTTATTTCATTACTAAACTACCAAGGATAGTAAGGCATTGTGATTCCATCATCCTAGTGTTGGATAGATTAACTAAGGTTGCCCATTTTATTCCAGTGAAGATAATTCATAAGGAAGCCAACATTGCAAACATTTACATGAGGTAAATTTCGAGGCTACATGGTGTTCCTAAGGAAATTGTTTCTGATAGAGATCCAAAGTTCACATGAAACTATGTAAGGGATTATTTAAAGGATTTGGGACAAATTTAAATTTTAGCACAACATATCACCTAGTGTCAGATGGGAAAACAAAGAGGGTCGATTAGGTGATTAAGGATATGATGAGGATGTATGTGATATATAATCCATCAAAATGGGATGATTATTTTCATTTAGTTTAATTTTTTTATAATAAAAAGTATCGGTCATCTTTCAAGATGAGCCCATTTGAAGCCTTGTATGGAAAGAAATACAACACACCTCTGAGTTGGGACAACCCAATAGATAAGGCCGTCACTAGGATAGAATTTCCCAAAAAAATGGAAATGTTTGAGGTCTTTTATTGTACATTTGTATATAATGCACTGTGGAAAATGTATAAATAAGGGGGGAGAAATGTAATAACCCCATATTAAATCCTATGATGCAAATGTACATATGTGTTGGAGAGGCCATGCATATATGTTTTGGGCTAGAGTGCCTATGTTATATTAATCCATTGAGACTTTTTGTTGAAAGGACGGTGAGATTGGCATCGTAAAATGTAATCACACTTGCATATATTAATAAATTATGTCATTATTGTAAACCAAGTTAGACAATAAAGTATGGGGTCTAGGACTCCATGAGAGGAAAAGGGGGATAAGGTATTAAGGAAGGGGCTAAGCCAAGGGGGCTTAAGCCTAAGAATATAATAATATAGTCATAAGTCCTAAATCTTACGTGATGATTTTATCCTAATATCTCAAGTGGGAGAATCGGTTCCCAAGTGGTGAGTGAGTAGTTCTTTGAGTGCCTGATCTGGATTATTTTTGGAACGAAATGAAAGTAGATATATTACACTGAAAAACACATAAAAATTGCGAGAAACAGAGAAATACAACAATACATGATTTCTATTAATGAAAGAAATGTACAAAGACTTTAAAAATATAGAGTGCAAGACTCACTAGAATGGTGGAAGCTTTATCTCTTGGAAGAGATGTGATGGCTACGCTCATTCACAATATCATTACAATGAGGATCTGAAGGCCTTTTTATGATAAAAATGAATTCCAAAACCCTATACATCCAAAAACTTAACCTTAGGAGATGAAGCACCAAAAGTTAGGTGGGCCCCATTCGAGTAAGTTAGTACATTAACTTCTCGGGGTTCTAAATTTTGCATACGATCTTTGTTTGAGGCGCGTGGTAGCCCATTGGAAAGGTATTTTTGAGAACTACACATTATTATACCAAACTCTGAATCCATCTATAGTTTTACTGTGGAAATCCCAGAAAACATTGTTTACAACCATAAATGGCCCTGGAAGTACAAAAAGATGTACATACATGAAAAATTCCTAAATAAGCCAGTTGGAATAGGCGGGAAGCCACCAATATCCACCTGGATTCTATGTAGGGATTCAAGACAGCCCCGTAAGTGCATAAACCACAATTACAAAGAAATGTCCCCATTATAGAGAAACATTTTGAACTGAAAATTGTCAAGATGGGTCAGTTGGAATTTGGAACAGGTAGGTGACCACTATTATCCACTTGGATCAATCCTCTCCCATTAGGATGAAATGGTATCTATTGTGTTGAGTTCCTAGAGAAGAGGGGAAAGAGTTTTCTTAATCTGAATCTTGGTGAGTTATGTGCCTTGTTGGAGAATTTGTGCTGCTTGGTCTGTGGAAGGCTTTCATGAACTTTTTGTTGGTGGGGTTGGATATCTTCCACCATATTGTTGTCTCTAGGCTTGACGAGGCATTTTGTAGGAACTGTTGTAGGTGAAGAAATAATATCTTCTCTCTCTTCTACAATCTGCTTCTGCTGGATAGAAGGTGTTGAGGCTACACTGGTTATAGTGTCCTTCTGTGCATCCCTTGAAAATACAATGAAGAGGATGAATTTTTCAGTATGAGATATTACCTTACGACACTGTTTTGGTGGAAAAATAGTCAAAACTACCTCTGTTATCCTCTAGAGATAATCCCCCAAAGTAATAATGACACTACGGGGTCGAGACTCATAAACAACATGATGTTTCCACATATATGGTTGGCCCAAAAAAACATCACATATATTAAGAGGGGAAACATCACACTTTACCTCATCATTGAAGGGATGGATGTCATAGGAAAGGGGGAACTATTTTCTGACACATAGATCTCATCCCTAGTGAGGCCACCCAATTTTGTATGGAAGAAGGTGTGGTGTTGTCGACAACCCAAGCTGTTTAATGAACTAAGCTGAGATCAGGTTCTTCTGGATACCTCTATCAAAAATGAAATGCAATGGGGTCCCGTTCACCTAGATCTGTGAATGGAAGAGGCACTCCCCATCTTCAGGATCTATTGGTTCTTCTGGTTGAATTGTTGTGGTCGCGAAAGTAGCATTAGGGTCTGCATCGATGATCTATCTGTTTTCAATATTTTCTAGATCAGATTCTGAATAATGGTTCATCTCCTTGTCTTTGACCTTGACCACCAATGAGTTTTTCAAGTGACATTCATCAGTGTTGTGCTAGGGGTTTTTGTGGAAGTTTCACCACCAACATAGTTACCAACTTAACGAGAACTCTACAGAGTTCTCGTTTTTGGGGGGTTCAAGTTTTTTACCTCGTTTTTAAAAATGGTGCTACCGGTAGCACCCCCCCTCCATTTTTATATGGTTTTTTGATATTTTAAATTTTCTAAAACATAAGGTTTCCACTTTGTTTTTTTTAATGCTCATTTTTTCATTTATTTTCAAATTGTTCAATTTTTCTTTTTTTTTTTCTTTTTTCTCAACGATGTTTTTTCATCTATTTTCAAACTTTTGTATTTTATTTTTATTTTATTTTTATTCAATCATCTTTTTAATCATATTTCCATGCTTAATCCAATGTTAAAAATGTTGTACACCATTTATTTTTTTGAAATTAAGATTTTTCATATAATTATGTGTTCTTAATTAAATTATGGTTCCATACATATTTAAATATAGTGGAAAATATCATTTTTAACACATTTGTTTTACCTTATTTCAATACATAGAAAATAATTGTAGTTAAATAACACTATTTTAAAATATTTAGCAAAAAAATATAATTCAATTTTTTTGGATCAATTAAAAACCAAAAAAAAAATAAGAAAACAAACTTAATTGAAATTTAAAAAAGGAAAACATTTTAAAAACAAATTTATATGAGAAAAAACCATTGAAGAAAAACCTTAAAAACTAAAGAGGAAAAAAAACCACAAAATTATATATATATATATATATATAAAAGAGAAAATAAGAAAAAATTAAGAAAAAGGTAAAACAAAAAAATTATAACCCAAAAAAACTTTAAAAAGAGTAAAGGAACCCCCAAAAATTAAAAACATATACACAAAAACACCAAATTAAAAAACTTAAAATAAAAATTTTGTTACGAAATTTAAATAAAAATTTTGTTACAAAATTTAAATAAAAATTAACAAATATAAGTTGAAAAACCTTAAAACTACAACAAATAATTAAATTTTATATCAAAAACCTTAAAAAATAAAATTTACACATTTTTCTTTCATAAATATCTAAAAAAACATAAACATATTTTATAATATAACAATTTTATAATATAACATTGTTATTGTTATATTGTTATATTATAACAATGTTATCTTATAAGGATATAACATTGTTATATTATAAGAATGTTATATTATAACAATTTTATTATTATAACATTGTTATAATATAACAATGTTATATTATAACAATATTATAATATAACAATGTTATATTAAAACAATGTAATAATAACATTGTTATAATATAACAATGGTATATGTTACATGAAAATGATGGATGGAGTGCGCTCTGCAACTTAGGTTTAGGGTTTCGACCGCACTGTCACAACCATCACCCCGTTGGGGCTCATGAGTCTGAAGGAGGGAGGGCAGAAAGGTACCTCCTATAGCCAGGTAATGGCGAATAGAAGCCTGGGAGAGGGATCAAAGCGGCCCACATTCGAGCCTCCCCCAGATCTATGCTCAAAGCTCATGACGGAAGGACATTTCAAGGATAAAGAGATGGATGTTGACTCGGTTAATGTGTCAATACCTGCAACAGCGTCAATGCCATGGATACCAGGCAAATGCATCCCACAAGCACCACAAGCCCCGAAGTACATCATCAGTTCACCATGCATTGAGGAACAAAAGCAATATATGAGGGACTGCGTGCTAGTAGGAAAATTCTTAGGGATATGGCCCTCAGAACAGGACCTGATCAAATGGATACAACACTGGTGGAAGCCAAAGGGGCATTATGAACTACAGCTGGGCTTCAAAATATTCTTCACCATCATCTTGCACAACCTAGAGGACCGCAATCATATTTTTGGTGGAGGGCCTTACTTTTTCAACTCTGCAGGACTTTTCTTAAGGTTCTGGACAGAGAAATTCAGCCCTGAAAATGAAGACTTTTCACATGCACCAGTTTCGATCAGACTATACTCCTTACCCCAGGAATTCTAGCTAGATGAGGTTCTAGCAGGCATAGGTAATACTATTGGGGTTTATGTGACATCATCGGAGGCCACAAAGAAAAGAAGATACACCTCATATGAGCGCATTTGTGTATACTTGAACATAGCCAAGCCGCTCCCGGGATCCATAATCCTAGAGTATCATGACGAAGACTGGATGCAAACCATGGACTACGAACATATTCCATTTAGATGTCGGAAATGTCATGAGCACGGGCATCTCTTCAAAGAATGCCCCCTCAATGCTGCACAGAAAGAGGGGAACTCAGAGGCCGACAAAGACAAGGATGGCTTCATTCCAGAATCAGGGAAGAGAAGACAAGCAGGAAGAAAACATGTAACTCAGAAAAACAAGGATCCATCCACCAGAAATAAATATGAGATACTACAAGATCAACCAGAGAATCCCTCAAACCCAAAAAACCCCAAAGATTTCTAGAAGGAAAGCGCACCCCAACAAATGGGCATAGGGGGTAAAGGAGCAATATAGGAAAAGGATCCAATCAACTCAACAATAGATGTAGATATTAGAATGGAGAGCCACTTGGAGCAAGAGGACGGAGATGTTGAGATGGATCTTGACGAGCATGAACTAATAGGAGTGGACCTGGAGCATCTAGAGCATGCTTATCGACACCAAAAACTGTACACCATACCCCCGGATCAATTGCGAAAAGTGCACAAAGTTTTCCTTAACTCCTCAACTAGATCCATAGCCAGATCTAGTAAGGGTCTGGGAATATAGGGTAATCAGTCAAAGGGTCATATTAGACCATAGAAAGATGAAAAGAAAAGGGGAAGGAAATCAACAAACAAGCTTATACAAGAGATAGGTCATTTCATGGTGAACTCCGGTCAAATCCACCTTATCTTGGGTAGCTTTCCCCCTCTCCCTCCCCCTTCTTTCTCATGAAGATCATCTCCTGGAATATAAGAGGTCTCAATGACGTAGCAAGAAGAAGCTGCTACGAGAACTGATTTTGGCAAAAAAACTAGACATTATGCTACTCCAAGAAAAAAAATGCACCACCGAAGACATAGACAGGCTTCTCCCCTACTATTGGAAGCAAGGGGAGGTGGTTTCCATAGCAACCACTGGCATGACAGGAGGCCTCGCTATGCTATGGAACCCCAACACAACCATCATGGAAAACTTCATCACTACTAATTGGTCCATTACAATAGCCTACTGGCTCATTGGCTCCAACAAACCTATCCACCTTACTAATGTCTATGGGCTAGCCAGCCTAGGGGACAAGTAGGCCTTTCTTAGCAACCTGGAGTACCTGTCTACCTTAGTCGAGAGCAACAGATGGATTGTTGGGGGAGACTTCAATCTCATTCGCAACCTGAAAGAAAAAAAAGGAGGCACTCGGCGCCCAGATTAGGAAGCCAGTGACTTCAGTAGTTTCATTGACAACAACAACCTCATAGACCTAGAAACCCACAATGGCACTTAAACCTGAACAAATAGAAGAAATGGAACACATCAAATTGCTTGTAGACTGGATCATTTCCTAATTTCCGAGTTCCTCATGCTGGAAGGCACAGCTCTATAGTCAAGTATTCTTGATTGGCATGGTTCGGATCACTGGCCCATCTAGCTCTGGCTAGAGGTGCCTGCCACCCCAAGTCGAAAACCCTTCAGATTCGAGTAGTTCTGGCTCAGCCACCCAGATTTTCACAATAAGAACCAAGCTTGGTGGAGAGAGGCAGAGGTACCCCATGGCTCCAAAATGTACCAATTCCAGCAAAGGCTCAAGAACCTTAAGCAACAACTTAGACTCTGGAATAGGAAAACCTTTGGCAACATCTTTGACTCCCAAAAGTAAATGACAGAACAAATGAGCATGAAACAAGGACAGATCCGGGAGCAAGGTCTTATGGAACATCTTAAAATCAAGGAAGAATATATTAATCAACGACTGGACGCAAGGAAAGCCCAAGAAGAGATTCTCTGGAAGCAAAAATATCGCATCCAATGGGTCAAGGAAGGTGACCGAAACACAAAATTCTTTCATAGGACCACCATTGAACGATGACATACCAACCGAATCACTCACTTAACCTCCACCAATGGCCAACTTATCCAATCCCACGAAGAACTAGAAAAGGAACTGGTCTCTTTTTACAAGGATCTCCTTACGGAACCCCTAGCGGATAGATCTTAAGCCATCGCCAAGATCACGCAACATATACCCACCCTAATAACTCCGGAACAAAACTTCACCCTGCTTAGGCCCATTGCTATTGAGGAGGTAGACCAGGCACTTCAGAACACCCCCAAAGGCAAGGCTCCAGGCCCAAATGGATTCACTAGTGACTTCTTCCACCATTGCTGGCAGATGATCAACGAAGAGGTCTAGGAAATCATTGAAGACTCCCGATCTTCAGGACAAGTCCTCCTAGCCCTTAATGTGACTTTCCTCGCCCTCATACCCAAGGAGGGGCAGATCTCTCACTCGATGTAGTTTCGGCCCATTTCCCTGTGCAACGTCATCTACAAACTCCTAACCAAAGTGATTGCTAAAAGACTCAAGCCCATCCTACGAGGGATCATCTCTCCGGAACAATCAGGTTATGTCGAAGGCAGGCAGATCCTAGACAGTGTCATCTTAGCTCATGAAGTTATCCACTCCTTGTAGAAGACCCAAATGCCAGGTATGATACTTAAACTTGATCTTTCTAAGGCCTTTGACAAGTTAAGTTGGGACTACATGCATGCAACGTTCCTTGCCTTTGGATTCGACCATCTTTGTGTAGAGTAGATTCTAAATCTCATCTCCTTGACTTTTTTCTCTATCCTGGTTAATGGGGTTCCCTCCCATCCTTTCTCTCCGTCCAGGGAAATCAGACAAGGAGACCCTTTGTCCCCTTTCCTTTTCATTATCATGGCCGAGGGTCTCAGTCGATCCATTCATGCAGCCATAGCAAGAAACTTGTTGATGGGTCTACCTCTGCATGGTATCTCCCCCCCGATATCTCATAACCAATTTCTTGATGATACCCTGATGATGGGCTCCCCCACAGTTAAAGAAGCACACTCCTTCCTCTCAATCCTTCAAACTTTCTCTGAGGCCTTAGGATTGGACTTCAATAAAGACAAATCCCAGATCTTCTTCTTCAATACGCCTGTTCCAATCTAGAACAATATCTCTATCATCATTGGGTTCACTAGAAGCTCCCTTCCATACAAATACCTTGGCATTCACTTGCTAGAAAATGCCCTCAGAAACACCTCTTGGGAGCATCTCCTCTCTTCCTTTGCCAAAAGGCTTTCTTCCTGGACCTATAGAGCCCTAAACTTCCCCAACCACCTCATTCTTCTCAGAGATGTGCTTCAAGCCCTTCCAATATACACCTTTTCAACGCTTGCCACCCCTAATTTTTTCCTTACAACCATAATAAACTTGCAAAGGAAATTCCTATGGTAGGGACTCAATATAGGTAAAAAAATCGCACTGATCAGCTAGAAAAAACTTTACAAGCCCAAAACTCAAGGAGGACTCGGGATAAGGGACCCCTCAATCATGAACAAAGTCCTTAGTGCCAAGATCTGGTGGCGATGGCTAAATAAACCCAATGACTTATGGGCCAAGCTCTGGAGGGGAAAATATGCGCCAAATATGGTGGAGAGGAACTTGATCAAGTGGAATGGGGACAACCCTGGATCTTTAATCTGGGCTGCAACTAAGCAAAATCGGCATCTGGTAACAAGTCACGCTTTCTGGGAAATTTAGAATGGGAAAACAACCCTCTTATGGAAGGATTCGTGGCAACAATGGCCAACTCTAGACCAGGAAGACTGGGCTGACAGTATAATTATCCCAGCTACGCAGGCAGGACTGACAAAGGTAGAAGACTACTGGCAAGACGACCCAACAGACACCACCTATAGATGTTGGAATTTAAATAAAGAGCACCTGAGTATAGAGGCACATGTGGACCTAAAACTCGCGTATGAAGAATTGAGCAAATGGAAAATTCCCACTCTTACCGGAGAAGACATTCTAAGATGGGGATACTTGCCAAGGGGCACCTTCAACACAAAAGAGGCCTATGCCATCAAAACTCACTCTGACCCTGAACACACAGAAAGAGTATGGAGAAAAATTTGGGCCCTAAAACACTGGCCAAAAATTACTCTCTTCCTCTAGCTTGTCACTCATTCAAGCATTCTCACTTGGGATAACCTTTCAAAACGGGGTTTTGTTGTCTCGTCTATCTGCATGCTCTGTGGAAAAGAAGTTGAAACCATGAACCATATCCTCAATACCTGCTCCTACATAGCTCAAGTATGGGACCAAAGTGTGCAGATCATGTGCACCTCGGATCGCAAACGAGACAACATCATCAACACTATTGCAGACTAGAGAGACTAGGCTTTTCAATCACCCCTTCTTAACATTATCTCGCAACTTCTTCCAGGCTTCATACTCTGGAAAATTTGGAAGGAAAGAAATAGAAGGATCTTCAGAAATGCCCAACTCCCTTGGCAACATTGCTGGAACCAATTCCGCCTCAACATCCTGGAAACTATCAGCCTTCACCATTGGACTGCAAAGGATCTGATGGGAACATCTTATGAACCTATTATCCTTCAGTATTGGAAAATCCCTCTTGCCCATAACCCACCCCCTTCCCCCTTCTCACTTTCTCTTCAAAGCATCCCTTCAATTTGGACTCTCCCTGAGGAAGGCTTCATCAAACTCAATTTCGATGGAGCCTCCAAAGGTAACCCGGGAGCAGTAGGTTATGGAGTGATTTTTCGAAATCATCAAGGACATATCCTTCTGATTAACGCAAGCAGCCTAGGCCACACTACGAACAATGTAGCTGAGATTTGGGGGCTCACCGGAGGATTGCAATTAGCAAATGAACACAACTTCACCAAGCTGATTGTAGAAGGGGATTCCCTAGTCATTATCAATTTCTTCAAGAGAATTCTAAACGAAGCTGACTTGGATAGAATCTCACCCTGTTGGAGACACTCTCATGGACTAAAAAAAATCGTGAATCTCCTGCAAACCAATCAAGCCTTCATACCCTCTCACATCAGAAGGAAGGCCAATCAGATAATGTATGATTTGGCAAACTTGGGGACGAATTGGGATGGACCGGAGCTCCTGTGCCAAGCGTCCCTCAATCCATTACATCCCATACTTCAGCAGTAATAGCATAAAGCCAAAGTAGTGGATAAGGCCTTGGATCAGCTGATGTTGCGGGACACATGGAAAAACGAGGAGGAACGCATAGGCCATCATGGCGAAAGCCATGTGATGGATCCGTGCCAAGAAAAATCGCCACCCCCATGCAATTAAATCCTCCTACGATGTCTAAGGCGCCATTAAGCCTGGTGCATTTCCCGTCTTTGGCTGTCCTCTCGATGGACGATCTCATTTAAGGCACCATCAACCTCTGCATGTGGCTTGGCCTTCATCTCCTCCAACTGCACAGATATGGCTCATTCCATCTTACCTCTTCCTTGGCGCTCTCCTGATGTGCTTCAAACCCTTCCTACCAGCTCCTTGGCACTCTCCTGCAACTGTCTCTTCTCCAGCCCTCTTCGTTCACCTGGGGTTTCTCTCGCAACCTAGCCATCTTCCCCGAGCTGTCAACATGCTTAGGCAAAGAGGCAGGCCAAGAAGGGGCTCATCCTGGTTTCCATCTTGGCCACGAATGCCTATACCTTTCTCTTATTTTCCATTTCGACCTCGGATGCCTATCCCCCTCCCAATATTCGCTTTCCTCACACTCCTTGCACTCATCGCACTCTTCACATCCTGAACTGGAACCACTCGCCACCTCTTCCCAACTTAAAGGTTTGGTTCTTACACACAACTCGCTCAGCTTACCCTCAGAGCCCATCCGAGACAAGGCCTCCACTTCTCGGGCACCTCCTGAAGCACCTCCACTTCCCCCGGCTAGTGCACCTGTGTTGGCTTCAGAAGCCTTTCACATTCGCCCACCCTTGGAGGTGCCACATTTTCCACATTCTATCTCCAACTCCATCCCAGACGAGCAGATGCAGGATAGCATGGGCATTCTTTATGGGCTAGTCTTCGAGCTCCGACAGGGCGTGGATGATCTACAATTCTGACTACAACAACTGGATGGGAAGGCCTTTGCACTCCTCCATATCCTCTCCACCTTCCAGGGAGCAACAACGTAAGCCGAGCACGTCCCAGTAGAAATGCTTGGTAGGAGAGAACAGGAGCTTCCAGTGGAAGGTGGCGACTTGGGGCAAGCCATGCACGTGGATGGGGAGGTTGCAACAGCAGTGGATAATGTGGATGCGTACGTGCAGATGGAATGGTGAGGAACACCTGTCGAAGAAGAGCTCTGGAACGAGGCAACCCATGCCACCTGGCCGGATTAAAAGCCAAATGTATGACCCTTATGGAGACTCTACTCATGTTTTAGTTTACTACTCTCAGCTTTGTTTACAATTTTACTAGTTTGGTAGACATGTAAACCATAACACCGGCTAGCTGAACTAGTTTCCCCTTGGAATAGTTCAACTATTACAGCACAACAATTCTAAACATTCTGTAACTCTGGTTTTGTTTTTAGAAGCCCTTTATATATGAATAAAATACTCTTACTTACAAAAAAATATATATAACAATGATATATATAACGTTGTTATATCATAACAATGTTAGATTATAACATTGTTATAATATAACAATGTTATATTATAAAAGTGTTATAATATAACATTGTTATATTATAACAATGTAATATTATATATTGTTATAATATAACATTATTCTAATAATCACATTTTTATAATATAACAATGTTATATTATAACATTGTTACAACATAACAATGTGATAACAATATAACATTGTTATTATTATAACAATGTTATTATTATTAACATTATTATATTATAACAATATTTTAATAATTATAATATAACAATATTATATTATAATAATATTATAATACAATATTATTATATTATAATAATATTATAATATAACATTGTTATAATATAAAAATGTTATAATAATTATATTACGACATGGTTATAATATCATATTATTATAATAGTTATATTATAACATAGTTATAATATAAAATTGTATATTATAACAATGTTATATTATAACATTGTTAATAATATTACAATGTTATGTTATAACATTATTAATAATATAACAATGTTATATTATAATATTGTTATATTATAACATTGCTATATTATAGTATTGTAATATTATTAACATATTGTATAGTTACATATTTATTTTCAAAAAAAAACATTTAAATAAATTTATAGTTTAGGTAATATTAGTGTTTTTGTTTAATTTTTTTTATTTTAGAGATCTTTTTTT
>JASDQU010738577.1:273220-297675 GCA_032191745.1 Picea mariana | reverse complement strand
AATCAAGGAATAATAAAATAAAGTAAAAGTCACTTGGAGGGAAAAAGTCAACAGTGAATTAGGGTTTCAGCAATGATTTAGGGTTTTTGAAGTCAACAGTGAATTAGGGTTTCAGCGGGGATTTAGGGTTTTGGAGAGCTATAAAGGAAGGGTCAGCGACCTAATTCAGGATTATGTAGGTTATGACTTGTCACTGGGGAGAAGAGGTGAATATCAGGAGAAATAGTTCATTGTATTCCAGGAGGAAGACACTAGTTGGCTGATTTCGGTGTTGAAAGACACACCCTAGTCATCGGGAAGATCATCCAGGTCTTCCATCATTCTTCATTGACTCCAAAGTGCTCCCATATTCTGGGTATTATCTTTTAGTTTCTTATTTGTATTCTGGCTAAGATCCTTTTGTATTTTGATCTAGCCGAGTGTTGTTATTTTATTCAGCCACGATTGCTTATTTATATCCCAGCTAAGATCCTTTGTATGTTGATCTAGTCGAGTATTGTCATCTATTCATCTGCATTTGGCCATTTTGTAATCCACAGAGATATCATAATACAAAATTTGCAGTCCTTTGTCGAGTTATTTATTTGTATGATCATTTATATGCTGTAAAACTTTGATCCTACACACACATTAGCAATGTTTCCTAGACTAGCCAAGTCAGGAATATTACAGTGGTATTAGAGCTAGTTTTCCTGGCAGCCTAAGGGGAAAATCAAATAAGGATCTAGATACATCATTACCAGCGATTGGATTGACAGGGGAACATATGGAGCCTACACCCATTAGATGTAGGGAGCGTTTCTACAGTTGCAAAGTGCCTTGGAAGCCAAATCACAGATGTAGGGGTAAAGGGAAGGTGCACATTATTGAGGTGCACTACAACAACGAGGATGAGGAGATGCATGTGAATAAAACCATAGATGCCTATTTGGAGTAGTCTGATAAGGCTAGTGACTCTTTCACATTTGAGGGACAGTTGTATGGACAGGATGATAGCGCATATCCTTCATCTTCCCCATCAGGTAATGTTGAGGATTCAACACTTCAGCATAGTGGTGATACTTGTGAGGATTCATATGTGTTGGCACTTAGACATGATGAGATTAGGAGGTTGGATGACCTACCGGTGGGTGTAGACATGGCTTCCAGGAAGTCATGTATGGAGAATGATGAGATGCCTATGATGAATGAACCACATTTTTCATCTTCTCAGTCACCTATGCTAGCTACGACACATGAGGATATCAGTGGCATTCCTGATATGGTAGAGGAGCCTTGTGTGGGGATTGTACACAAGGAACATATGGATCTGCAGACCCAGGAGGAGAGGTATGGCTTGGAGATAGTTGATCTTACACATACCTATCAGTATGAGGAGAGTGAATCACCACACTTGGAGATTCCATTGATGGACCAGGTTGTGGAGAGCGACAGCTTGTTGGGACACTCACTCCCAGGATCGATCTACAGTGATGAGGATGCACTCCTTATTGGTTGGAATGACCATAGCACGTGTCTGGAAATATCTGTATGGGATCTAGGCATAGATTATATTAGTAGGGTGAGTGCACAGGAGGATACAACTACCCATACAGGATATGGTGTGATTTAGATAGGGGTCACAGTTGGTGATGGCGTGTAGTGGCATGCAGGACGACTCAGTAGCACAGGGGACAGTGGACAGTTCAGTGCCTTATATTTTGAGGAGTGTGTTGTTGGGGATTCCATTATTGACATTAGCAGTGAGAGGCATGAGGTAGCACCTCAACAAGATTGTTACTAGGAGTCATGAAACTTGGAAGGACAGTTGAGAGTCAATGAGGGCATGATCATGGTATCCACTAGATGCATTGATGATACACATGCATTGGTGGAAGGTTATTGTTGGAGGTCCTTGATGGCACAAGATAGTTTAGATGGGGTACTTGTCATTGATGAATTTCATACACTCAGGGAGAGAGTGATTTTGATGAGGGTTGACTACCAGCAGTTGTTGATCGATAGGGATTACCTATTGGAGGTTGGTGAGATGTATCATAGGGCATTGAGGGAGCAGGAGGTTGAGGTGGACTGACTCACTCATGAGTTGGTTAGAACATGGATATTCTTGGAAGGAACATAGAAAACCCTTCAAGAATTAGAGTCCAGATAAGAGGAGCTCCTTGAGGAAACTAGAAAAAAATCCACTACACCTATTTTAGCAGAGAGTCGGATATATCCCTCAACCACATTGTGAGAGGATGTTGGTGGTTTAGCAGTGGAGCACCAGTTGAGGGAGGAGAATGAGGAGTACCCAGGATCACTAATGAGTATGGAGAGATATGATCCAGAGATACATGAGGATATCCATAGGTCACAGGGACCACCCTTCATGAGGGGTGGTGACACAGTTGGGCTACACATGTACACATGGAGATTCTAGAGCTAGGGGCAGTTTTGAGGACACTTCCATTTATGTTCCAGGATTGGTTGAACTTCATGTAGAGGATGACCCTGTAGTACAACCAGGATCCATGATGTTGCAGGTGTATACAAGATATCACATGAGTATTCAGGGGCACACAATGATGAGTGGTAGTTCACAGAGACATATAGAGGTGTACAGTGGGATTCAGGGGGATGCACTAGATGGCAGGGAGGAGATGTACTCAGAAGAGCATGGATATTCCTCTCCCTTACAGCAGTGTACAGATCTAGGAGATCACCTTCACCATAGAAGCAATTGCATGAGTGATTATGGATGGAGAATGATTGACCCATAGTTGGTAGAGATACCTAGTGTTGTACCTGATGGTTGGTGTTCAGTGATGAGTACAGGTGATTATTTACCATGGGTGTTGATGGACGAGCTTTTGGTTGAGACCTTTGGATTGACCAAAGCATATGCTACTTTCCAGTCCTATAGTTGGTTGCAGATATTTATGATGGCCTTTCTCGATACTTTCATCATTGATAGAATCACAGGGGGAGCTAGACAGTGGTAGGAGGCATGGAGAGTTGGTAGGCCGAGACCACCTAACACGAGTGTCTTGATTGCATACATCAAGATAGGGGTGGATGATCAGGCGCATACAGTTGAGGGCTTGGGCATGATGGAGAGTATACTAGTCCATGGGACAAAGGATATCTCATAGGTTGCTACATATTTAGACTCTCATTGGGATGAGGGTGGAGTGATTTCAATAGTTACTAGTAGGGCACATCAACAATTAGTGGGGATTGGAAGTGATGAACTTCCAAATTTGACAGGGGATCCAGGAGTCCATTTGGTCAATAGTTTGTTTCATCTTATAAAGATCCAGGAGTGGAGGATCCAGAATGGATACTTTGATTAGACATGATGAGATTAGGAGGTTGGATGACCTACCAGTGGGTGTAGACATGGCTTCCAGGAAGTCATGTATGGAGAATGATGAGATTCCTATGATGAGTGAACCACATTTTTCATCTTCTCAGTCACCTATGCTAGCTACGACACATGAGGATATCAGTGGCATTCCTGATATGGTAGAGGAGCCTTGTGTGGGGATTGTACACAAGGAACATATGGATCTGCAGACCCAGGAGGAGAGGTATGTCTTGGAGATAGTTGATCTTACATATACCTATCAGTATGAGGAGAGTGAATCACCACTCTTGGAGATTCCATTGATGGACCAGGTTGTGGAGAGCGCCAGCTTGTTGGGACACTCACTCCCAGGATCGATCTACAGTGATGAGGATGCACTCCTTATTGGTCGGAATGACCATATCACGTGTCTGGACACATCTGTATGGGATCCAGGCATAGATGATATTAGTAGGGTGAGTGCACAGGAGGATACAGCTGCCCATACAGGATATGGTGTGATTTAGATAGGGGTCGCAGTTGGTGATGGCGTGTAGTGGCATGCAGGAGGACTCAGTAGCACAGAGGATAGTGGGAAGTTCAGTGCCTTATATTTTGAGGAGTGTGTTGTTGGGGATTCCATTATTGACACTAGCAGTGAGAGGCATGAGGTATCACCTCAGCAAGATTGTGACTAGGAATCATGACACTTGGAAGGACAATTGAGAGTCAGTGAGGGCATGATCATGGTATCCACTAGATGCATTGATGATACACATGCATTGGTGGAAGGTTATTGTTGGAGGGCCTTGATGGCACAAGATAGTTTAGATGGGGGACTTGTCATTGATGAATTCCATACACTCAGGGAGAGAGTGATTGTGATGAGGGTCGACTACCAACAATTGTTGATCGATACGGATTACCTATTTGAGGTTGGTGAGATGTATCACAGGGCATTGAGGGAGCAGGAGGTTGAGGTGGACCAACTCACTCATGAGTTGGTTAGAACACAAAGATTCTTGGAAGGAACATAGAAAACCCTTCAAGAATCAAAGTCCAGATAAGAGGAGCTCCTTGAGGAAATTAGAAAAAAATACGCTACACCTATTTTAGCAGAGAGTCAGATATATCCCTCAGCCACATTGCGAGAGGATGTTGGTGGTTTAGCAGTGGAGAACTAGTTGAGGGAGGAGCATGAGGAGTACCCAGGATCACTAATGAGTATGGAGAGATATGATCCAGAGATACATGAGGATATCCATAGGTCACAGGGACCACCCTTCACGAGGGGTGGTGACACAGTTGGGCACACAAGTACACATGGTTGACCTTCATGTGTACCATGAAGGTCAACCATTTATGTTCTAGGATTGGTTTACCTTCATGTAGAGGATGACCCCGTAGTACACCCAGGATCCATGATGTTGTAGGTGTATACAGGATATCACATGAGTATTCAGGGGCACACAATGATGAGTGGTAGTTCACATAGACATATAGAGGTGTACAGTGGGATTCAGGGGGATGCACTAGATGTCAAGGAGGAGATGTACTCAGTAGAGCATGGATATTCCTCTCCCTTATAGCAGTGTACAGATCTAGGAGATCACCTTCACCATAGAAGAAGTTGCGTGAGTGATTATAAATGGAGAATGATTGACCCATAGTTGGTAGAGATACCTAGTGTTGTATCCGATGGTTGGTGTTCAGTGATGAGTACAGGTGATTATTTACCATGGGTGTCGATGGATGATATTTTGGTTGATACCTTTGGATTGACCAAAGCATGTGCTACTTTCCAGTCCTATAGTTGGCTGCAGATATTTATGATGGCCTTTCCTGATACTTTCATCATTGATAGAAGCACAGGGGGAGCTAGACAGTGGCAGGAGGCATGGAGAGTTGGTAGGCCGATACCACCTAACATGAGTGTCTTGATTGCATACATCAAGATAGGGGTGGATCATCAGGCGCATACAGTTGAGGCCTTGGGCATGATGGAGAGTATACTAGGCCATGGGACAAAGAATATCTTAGAGGTTGCTACATATTTAGACTCTCATTGGGATGAGGGTGGAGTGATTTCAATAGTTACTGGTAGGGCACATCAACAATTAGTGGGGATTGGAAGTGATGAACTTCCAAATTTGACATGGGATCCAGGAGTCCATTTGGTCAATAGTTTGTTTCATATTATAATGATCCAGAAGTGGAGGATCCAGAATGGATACTTTGATTAGATAGTCATGATCAGAGTAGAGCAGCATCAACATGATGGTCCCTATCAGAGACTAGCATGGGACCCTGGGATTATAGGGTTGGGCATTTCATCGACTGGTGGAGACGAGTGGACCTTTGCAGGGGGAAGTCCCCTTGATTTTCCATTGAGTTTCAGTATTAGGGAGATCACATCACTGGTTGGTGATTTGTTGAGGTCTTGTAGTACCTCACTATGGCAGCAACATGTTCAATGGGTGGGGGGCATCTTGGGTTTGGTATGGTCTGGTAGGACAGAATCATTTTGGTTTGAGACCATGTGTTATTTGCAGGAGACTCATAGTAGTGATATGTTACATAATTATATCTCATGAGGCATTGCAATTCATATTTTAATATGGTATCCGGGGATCGGAATGCTTGGTAGTTCAGTGTTTGATGGAGTTGAGTTTAGAGTAAAGTGGTTTCTCGAGGAGTTGACTGAGATTCTTTGGCCATTGATCATTCTACTCATTAGGACCATGTGGGTGTCATGCGTGGTGAGCACTTGGAGAGACCGCATATTGAGGGGAGTCTACCTTGTGTCACACAGGTGGATATGGGACCCTGGTATCATTTGTAGTTGGAATTAGTTATTGCTTGAGGACAAGCAATCTTCTAGCAGGGAGGACTGTAATGAACCCATTTTGGGACATTATAACATTACAACATTTCAAAATTTTATTCCTACCCGAGTAGCCAAATAGCGGTGACAGAGAGTTCAGGAGATACTGAGGGGTTTATTTGGGCCCGACTTGCATTGTTCATCATCAAGATCCATTCTGCACATCTTGTCTTTGGTTTCATTGCATTCCGACGGTTTTCATAATTTTGAGTTATTATAGGTCATATCTTAATTAAATTCACTAAGAAGGTCATAATGGGCATATTACTTGGAGAAACCTCTTAGTTTGATAGCTCATCAGAATCAGGAAGAAGAGCACTACAGTATAAGATGGTGAGAAGTGACTTTCAGTGGTTGGAGAAGCCATAAGGATGGATAAATCACTTTTTAGAGGTAAAATGGTTAATTAATTAATTAATTAAGTGATTTAATCAAGGAATAATAAAATAAAGTAAAAGTCACTTAGAGGGAATAAGTCAACAGTGAATTAGGGTTTCAATAGTGATTTAGGGTTTTTGAAGTCAACAATGAATTAGGGCTTCAGCAAGGATTTAGGGTTTTGGAAAGCTATAAAGGAAGGGTCAGTGACCTAATTCAGGATTATGAAGATTATGACTTGTCATTGAGGAGAAGAGGTGCATCTCAAGAGAGATAGTTCAGTGTATTCTAGGAGGAAGACAACAGTTGGTTGATTTTGGTGTTGAAAGACACACCCTAGTCATCGGGAAGATCATCCAGGTCTTCCATCATTCTTCACTGATTCCGCAGTGCTCCCATATTCAGGGTATTATCTTTTAGTTTCTTATTTGTATTCCGGCTAAGATCCTTTTGTCTTTTGATCTAGCCGAGTGTTGTTATTTTATTCATCCACAATTGCTTATTTATATTCCGGCTAAGATCCCTTGTATGTTGATCTAGTCAAGTATTGTCAGTTATTCAGCTACATTCTACCATTTTGTAATCCACAATGATATCATAATACAAACTTTGCAGTCCTTTGTCGCGTTATTTATTTGTATGATCATTTATATGCTGTAAAACTTTGATCCTACACACAGATTTGCAACGTTTCCTAGACAAGCCAAGTCAGGAACATTACATCGAATGAGTGATCTGATATATCGAGAGAAGATTTGCGGACAACGAGGGAACATGAAGCACATTTGTGAAGCATCCCCCTTCAAGATCAACAATTCCTTCTCCGCACACCTTTGTGGGTGTGGCATCTCCTAAGTAAATTGGGGATGTAGTGCTTTCTTCGATGGAGGAAAATTCATCTTTTGATGCAGCCATATGGTTCGATGCACCTAAATCAAGGATCCAATATGATGGAGTGGATGTGACATCCATTAAAGGATGACCATCTCGTGCTCTCCCTCCCGTTCTGTTATCATCTTTCTTCTTTGCATTTTCGGGCACTGTGAGATTGTGATGCTGCAATTGCTTAGCCATCTCATCAATAGTCTTCCTCATGCAGTTTTCTTCGAGATGGAAACCTTTGGAACAGTAGTTTAAAAGTGCTATTTTCTTCTTCTTCTTCTTACCCTTAGGCTCATAATATTTCTCTGAAGATTGTGCGTATCTCTCCTTCTTCGATTCAAGAAATTTACCATTTCCTTTTTGCTTGTCTTTTCCACTGCTCTTTGGAGCATCAGTAGCCGCAAGTGCTTGATTCTTTGAACACTTGATGGCACCCATTTGGAATAACTTATATTTCTCTTCAGTCAATTCCGTAATGAAATCATTCAATGGAGGCATTTTCCATGTTTCCTAACTCAATTTAGATGCTTGAAAATACGATACAAATACGGAATATTCAGGGCCTAATTTCGAGAGAATTGAAAGGATGAGCTGATCTTCCTCTTTCTTGAATCCACATGCATTAAGTTCAAGGAGGAGAGATTTGAACTTGGTGAGGAATTCTTGTAGGTTGCTGAAATGAATTGGACTTAGGGATATGAGTTCATTCTCTAGTTGATGCACTCTCATTGCATCCTTCTTGTCGAATAGTCCTTCCAATGTGGTCCAGACCACATCGAGAGTAGTGGCTCCAATGACATGAAAAAGGAGATCTCTGGAAATTGATAGGCATATCAACCCAATTTCTTCATTTAATTTATTGAAATACTTGATCTTCTCCGCTGCAGCAATCGTTTCTTTCTCTGTTCCTATTGTTACCCTATAAAGCCCTTTGCTTCGAAGGAGTAGAGAGATCTTTGTCTTCCATTCGAAGTAATTGAAAGGATTTAGAACGCATTTTGTGGGCTGAGAGAGATGATCCATTGCTACTTTATGTGCCTCCTGATGATATATACCTGCAAATAAAACCATGTACAATCCACTAGATTCAATCTAGCTCTGATACCATGTAGAATTCCTGCAGAAATCCCAATAGATCTAGAGTTCTAATTAAATTGAACACATACAATTTTCTGATATTCAAGAGATGAGATAAATTTTTTGCTCCATAAATCAGAGAATTATATTAATCAAAAATGAATATACATGAGCAACCAACCTCAAAAAGAAGAGAGGAGGTGAATATATAGAATTTCCAACATAGAAATTCTAGTCAAAAAAGCTAGAAAAAGCTAAAATAGGTGCCATAGGCTAAGGGAGACCACATAGTTCGGCCTAGACCACTAAAGAAACATGAAACACACTCATTAATTCCCACAAGATTCAAGTGGTGCGCATTAGCTCACTTAATCTCACTTAACTGACAAGAGAAGCAGTTCCAACTCACTTAACTCACCCGAAATAGCAGTTACTAATAACAGTAAAGGAAAAAAACATTAATTAAGGAATAAATCTCTCACTAAAAGAGGAGGTGTGCATTTCCCAATAATGGAAGAGTTTTTTCATGAGGGAGTTGGAATAAATCATGAATAAATCAAGAAAATCAAGAAAATCAAGAACCGGGAGTTGAGTCTTGATCTAAAAATAGCAATTTTCCGTAAAATCTAGGGATGAGTTGCCCTTCTTCTCTATGTGGCCAAATTAGGTGAAATAAAGTGTGATGGAAAGTATTAACCAAGATCTAGGATTCTAAGCTAGGTATAAACTAATGTAAGTTAGGGTTATGCTCCAACAAACATATCAAGGGTAAGGAAAACAAAGTAGCGGATGCTTTGAGCAAAAGGGTTCATGGGTTGTTTGAAATAAACATTAGCAGGGCAGAAAGTGACCTGGAACAGAGAATAAAGACTAAAGGTAATAACGATGAAAATTACACTAAAACAATGGCATAATTTCATAACACTATAGAAAATTCAGACAAAACAAATCCAAGTGTGGACAAAAAAGGTCTACTACGATTTAAAAACAAAAAATACATACCAGATTCGACAGAGTTAAAGTTAACAATTTTGGATGAAGTTCATAAAAAACCATATTCTGGGCATCCAGGATACCAGAAAACGATAACAACACTCAAAAAGTTATTTTATTGGCCTAATATGAAGGGTGAAACAATATAATACTTAGCTAAGTGTTAATATTTTCAGCAGGTAAAAGCCGAACACCAGCATCCAGCTGGCCTATTGCAGCCCTTACCTATTCCAGAATGGAAATGGGAGACTATATCACTGGACTCTAATATAGGTTTTCCTATAACTCAGAAACAAAATGATTCAATTATGGTGGTAATCGATAAACTTAGTAAGTCCGCACACTTTATTCCTGTAAAGTCTATTTTTAAAGATATTAACATCGCTGAAATATTCATGAAAGAAATTTTTAGACTACATGGTTTTCCTAAAATGGTGATTTCAGATAGAGACGTAAAATTTACATCTGCTTTTTGGAAAGAATTGTTTGCAGGGTTAAATACTAACTTGAATTTCAGCATGAGTTATCATCCACAAACAGATGGACAGATTGAATGAACAAACCAAATCGTAGAAGATATGCTCTGCATGTACGTAAGAACAAAACCAAGCAAGTGGGAAGACTACCTACACTTGGTAGAATTTGCATACAACAATGGGTACCAAACTTCGGCTAAAATGAGCCCTTTTGAGGTATTGTACGACATAAAGTGTATGACTCAAATTAGCTGGGATAACCCAGTTGATAGAATCATAGTTGGACCAGAGATGCTCCAGTAAATGGAGAGTATGGTAAGAAAAGTACAACAAAACTTAAAAGAGGCACAAGACCGACAAAAATGTTACGCGGACCGGAAAAGAAGACACTTGGAATTTCAAGTGGGAGACCATGTCTATTTAAAAGTCAAAGCCCAGAAAATTTCACTCAATCTAGGGAACTGTGCCAAGTTGGCACCCAGGTTTTGTGGGCCTTTCGAGATCTTAGCTCGAATTGGACCCATAGCATATCAACTTGCAGTTCTTGCCAATCTAAAAATTCATATTGTATTTCATGTTTCTTTGTTAAAGAATTATGTTCATGACCCTACTCATATGATCGATTGGAACTTGGTGCAGATGGAACCATAAGGCGAGTTCCAAGTGGAACCCCTGCGCATTCTATAGAGGAGAGAAATAGCACTTTGGAATAGAGTCGTCACCCAGGTAAAAGTGCAATGGAAGCACTTTAGCCCTGAGGAGGCCACTTGGGAGTTGGAGAGAGATTTGCAGAAATGTCATCCAATCCTATTCCAAGAAATTAATGAACACTAAGGACAGTGTCTTATTGAAGAGGGAAAGGATGTAACATCCCCAAATTGAATTGAAATTTCTTAGGAAAATTATTCCATTTTTGGTAAATTTGAAATTGGAATTTTTTTGCCATTTATGGCAATTCTGAATTTTGATTTTAGTTAATTGTAATTGATGATTATGACTGTTGGGCAGAGATATGATTTGACCCAACTAACTATGTGAATATGACACTTGTATGAAACAAAATATTTTATAATTATTGTTGGTGAACAAATGGAACAGCCATGTTAAAATCAGTGGACCATGACTCCATGAATGGGGAACATGTTGGAACTACCTCGGGGCTGATTGTTACAAGTGGAAAATCAAGAATTTGGCCATTGGAAGCTTCTGAAAATTAGGGATTTGAAAATCTGCGAAAATTCCCAAAGGGGGGGAAAGAGATAGGCAAAATGACTTTTGATTTATAGCATATGAGAGGAGGCAGGATGCTTCCTAGTATGTTGGAGAAAGGAATTTATCTCTTGCTATTATGAACACTACTCGTTGAGTGTGAGGCAAGGAGAAAACTACTAATATGGAAAGGCTATTAATGAGGAGGAGATTTTGAGTTCGCCCTCATGGATTCATGGTCAAGCTAGGGGGTGAATAGGACAAGTGATTTGGCTACCCTATTCTAAGTTTGGGAGGAGCATGGCTGTTCCATTTGTGGTTCAGAAAATTGTCAAGATATGTCTATTTTCTCCTTCTCCATTTACATGACAAGATGAATTATTGGCTGGTAGGATTCTATATATTTAATATATATATGAGGTACTCTATTATTAAATTATGGAGGAATGTAGTGATAAGTAGGATAGATTCTCCCAGTTTAATTGTAGTTGTTGAGTAAATTCTACTAATTAGTTTTTTCTAGGGTGAAATTTGGATGGAAACTACACAAGGAACTATATTTGTAATTATAAGAATTCTACTTCATTAATTATGTTAGAAATTTATGCCAGTTCGATGCATCTTATATATCTGATCATTCTGTTTAGTAATTACTTTTCTGGAAATAAACTTGAGATTTACGAATATTACATACCTATACTACATATATACATCTCTGTGAGTGATCCTTGATTTTGGACCAATTACCATGTCATATTTAAATTATTGTTGCAAACGATTTAGTAGGACATAACTATGTATGCAAGTACCTATATAAATATATATGTATGAAGATAACCATACGACTTACAAGACTTATTGCAAAAACCTACAGTATATATATCAATAGGTGTTAATGAGAAATTTGAGGATGATTAGGTCTAGTTGATCTTATATTAAGTTTTGGAAATAATATATGAAAACGAACCAAATCTGTCAACACAATGAATTTTTGGAACTAAATGCTAGAGGCGCGAAGGCTTGAAGAACTCAAAACAAGAGAGTCTGGAACCCTTTAATGTATTTACACATATTCTGTTAAATTCAAAAGTTCATAGCTTTGCTAACAGATAACAAATCATCCTAGTCTCTGTATAAGTTAGGTATCAAAGAAATAAAAGAAAGAAGAGAGCTCTGTTGGCCATAATGAAGTTTCTGGAAAATAAAACAATATAGGAGAAAAATAAATGTATTAAAGACATGATGTCTGGATTCATCTAAATCATAGGTATACACATATTCAGTGATAGCCAAGAATAATTATCCATTTTAGAACTCTAAACACATCATAACCAATATACTGAATCAGGGAATTGACTGATTTAATCTTATCCATAAAAATTGACTACAATCTATGAATGATGGCAAGATTCATGTTCATTGCGCTTTAATATGTTCTTTATACAGAGGCAAGGGTTTGACCCTTATGGATTTCCTTTAAAATATAAATACATAGTTGAATCGTCTGCCATAGAAATCTGGGACTTCTACCCATGATAATTGTATACTAATATATTTACATAATAGAACTTGGAAGACATTGGTTAAGCACTACTTCAGAACCCAAATACCTTTTGCGTGAATGATAGGCACTGGCATCTGAAACCCCGTCTGGTCGAAATCACTGCAAGGAATTATCATTTGTAAACATTAGTAAAATATATGAGAGTAAAGCTAACAAACTTTCAACTAAATGATAAATGATAGTATGTTAAGCCCTAATATTGGCTCATCACCCCTTAATTGGGGCATATTATATTAGTAATGTTATTTTATTTATGTCGGCTTTAGGCCATTAGTTGTAATTATACCTCCTAGTATCCTATATATACCAAGGAGACATTTTTATTTTGAATCATCTTGTACTTGAACATTTAAGTGGGGTAAAAGGAGGTTTCCCCCTCGAAGAGGCTTATTATCTGAAATTATCTCTTTTTCAAGGTGTTGAGTACTTTTTCTGAGGTTTTTCTATGCTATATTGGTATTTGGTTCTTAACATAGTAACAGTTTGATCCATAGTGTTACTTAACTCGTGACTAGAGATCCAATGTCCTTCCCTTTGTCACGTTTTGGTTGAATAGATGTCCCAGGCCGAGGGGATGAAGGTCCAAGTACTTCCTAATGGGTAGCCTCGCATCAACAGGGTCCCATCATTAGTGTTTGCATCAAAACATATAATAAATTTTCCTTATGAAATGAAAATGAACAACAGTGCTAACATTTAAAATACACATTGTATAAGACATGTTGTGTGAGAAGGTCGAAGGCATAGTATAAACGTACACACAGAACAAATGCTATGTGTAAATATTGATATTAAAACCTTCCCTGAACTGACTGTCTATATTGCATAGGGTACTTATAAAGCAACGATAAATACATAGTTAACCTTTTGCTGAACTTTTACTAGACTTAAAGATGGTGTATATTACTGTAGACAACGATAATGAAAGTGAGACATACTCAATCTAAGAAATGATACAAACTCAAACATCTTATGCCATAGGTTATTTGCAATCGAACTGTTAAAAAAAAAACATAGAAGTCATATTCTTTGAATTGTGTCGAACAAGAATGCAATAGCCATTTAAAGGGCATTTTAATTCGCAAGGACTAGCTAAGACTCTATTGGGAAATACAGAAGGGTGGACTCAAACCTTATAAAAATAAATAAAGAAATGCAATGTAATTTGCAATATACAGCGCGGACATTCAGCCACAGTAAAAACCCCATGAAGCCCCACAGATTGTTCAACATCAGGCCTCGACACATATCAACAGAGGGACCGTAATAGAATAACGATAGTAGACATTAATGAAACCCTAAGATTGAAACCACATGAGAAATAATGCAGGTGCGATTCTTTTAAAAATACGTATAAGGGAATGGGATGCCAAGACCTCTCAGGAAGATGGAGAATAAAAAAATAAAGTAGGAGGCATCTACTTATCTAGGAGCAGAACAATTCAGGAAAGTTACAAGGAATAACGACAATGGGGATATTTAATTAAAGACAAAACAAGATTTAATACGAGAGTACTTCCTCTGTAATGAAAACTCGAGCTTCATTTAATGACCAGAATACAGTGGTATTGTAAGCTTACCAGGGAGGGAGAATGGCGATATTTGTTCAATCAGGTAACGTTTTCCCCAGTCGACGACCTTCACTGTTGAGAAAATAACAAGCAAAGCCTTTTCGAAGGACTTCACAATGAAAATAGAAAACACATTAAACCCTAAGAGGATCCCCAACTACATAGTCTAAATGTTGAGGGTACGAGGGGTGGTCTAGCCATGTGATCAGGGTAGAGTTGGTGCAACTAGATTGGATGAAGGGTTAGATAAAAACATCGAAACTCGCACACATAGGACTGCCATTAAATGGAATATGCAGATATTTAACTCCTACCTGTCAGGTAAACCATTCTTCCCATGTCAAGAAAATGTTTATTTAGTAATAGTCCCTTCGTGACAAAACTAGTTGGGACACGTTCACTCCAACTATTTCATTATAGTTAACATATTGTTCAAATGAAGTCATCATTGAGACATTGTTTAGTTAAGGAAAAATGAAACTAGGGTTAGTGTGGGATTTCGTTACCTAAACCTTCATTTAAAGTGGCAGCTTGAAGATCACTAACCACGATTAATTCATAAGGAATCTGTGTAATGAATTGGACCTTACCAAATGATGCTAAGCATCTATTACTAAGCCTCTTATATTCAACTAAGGGGTAGAGTCACGATATGATACCTTATATGCGGTATATGATTGTTATTTCAAGGTTAAATTATATAGTCTTGTGCGCAAGCATTGAAACTCATGTCTAAAGGAGAATATTGGAGTATAAGTCCTAAGTCTAGTCTATTGTTCAATTAAGTTAGAGAGTAGTTTGAGAGTGGAGGGAATTGATAGAATTATGCAGAATTATCCATATAAGTTTGATTGTTCAAAGTAAGTTAGATTGGTGTAAATATGTCATCGTGTGGTAGTTGGAACTTAAGACACCTCACTGAGAGTTATAAACAGGAATTGAATATTACCTTGTCTTAACTTTGAATCTATTAAATGAATTTGAAGATTAATGTCCCTTAGAAAAAACAATTATGGCAAATTTGAGGTTCATTACAATACCTTTCCAATGAGCTATCATGTGCCCCAAATGTAGATCGTATGCCAAATTTACGCCCCTGGGAAGTTGATACACCAAACTACCCAAAACGGGGTCCACAAAATTGTCAGCTTTTCTTCTTCTAGGGTTAGGGTTTTGGATTTTCTTTATGATAAAAAGGCCTTTGGAGCCTCATTTTAAAATAATATTCCTATGAATGTGAGTAGCGAACACATCTCTTCTTAGAGACAAGCTTCCACCATTTTGGCGAGTCTTTCACTCTGTATTTTACAGTCTTTGTACATTTTAGCTCATTAATTGAAAATTGTGTATTATTGTATCTCTATGTTTATGGTTTCATATCTGATACATTTATGTTATATTATTGGATATCTGAGATATCTCTGTACATTTATTTATTATATCTCTGCTCTCATTTCATGCCAAAAATAATATGGATCTAGTATGTTCCTTGTCATTTCTCATAGCAGGTCCCCGACAAGGTCAGGGTATAGAGATTTGGGTCTCGAGCTAGTTTCATTTGAGGAAAACCACTCTCACTAGCCCAATCGACCTCCCGTGGCAGAAGAAAATATAGATGACAGAGTAGGATATCATTTCAATAAATTGCTCAAGGAAGCCCTCATGTGACAAAGGAACAAGATTATAGATGAGTACCAAGATGTTCTTGTTGCACCTACGGGGGTGCCTCCACACTGCCCAGACAAGAAAGGTTATAAAAGAACCCTTCATACTCTTTATGTTTCATATTCACCGACAGAGTTCTCCCACACTCAGGTATATCATGCAGATAGATAGTTTGAATGGATCCAACCCCTCCAGCAATAGGTTCATGACATCCTTCAACAAGCTAAGCACGACAACTTCTTCAGCAATTCAAGTAGTGCACCAAGCTTCAGATATAGCAAAAGTCTCCCCTTCTCCCAAGGGAACTTTATGAAATGGGGAGCATTGCTTCCTAAGGGGGGAGGAATGATCTAGATGGATCTCAGTGGCCATCCACCTCTTCCACTGAATGACCATTTTGAGCCTGTGGTTTTGATAAACCATGATATTCACCCTTTTGACAGGGAATCAAATGTAATGTCATCTTAATTTTTTAATTACATACATCATTTAATGATTTCCTAGTGGTCTTATGTATATGCCTACAACATAGTGTTAATGCACCAGATCCCATTATAACTCTGTGGTTAAGCACGCTCAGGCTAGAGTAGTACTGGGATGGGTGACCTCCCAAGAAGTCCTAACATTTTACATGCCTATGGCATTTTATAAACTTAGTTCAATTTATCCCACATGCATCATGGGAATTGTTCTCCTCTCACTCTCTCATATATAATTAAGGTGTAGGAGGCACTTTAAGCTAACAATGGAGTGTGATGTAAATCTTCTTTTAAATGAAGCGTAGCCAACATCTCTTTCTTTTTCGAGATAAACTACCCCATTTTTCCAGTTTGTGGTCTACAATGTTTCTTTATCTTATTGAATAATAGAAGTTGGGTTTCACTATATTTTTTTTTCCTCTTATATATTTTTGTATATTTCATTCGTGTATATCGGTTATATTTCTACCTTCATTTTGTTCTCAAAATAATCCAGATCATGTGGCTTGATGAAGATGTGATTGTTGCTATCGAAAAGCATTGAAGGATGTGGGAAAAATTCTCCATCATTTCGTCCCTCTATCATGCGAGAGATTTCTAAGGCAACATGATAATAGAATATTATGCTCCATCGTTTTTCTTTTATTCCTCCATAGAGGGTTTATTGGCCATGCAAGAGCCATTTTCCTCAAAAGAGACAAGCTCGAGATCCAACTTGTTATATTTGGACCTTGTAGGGGACATGCATTGAAAAACGATCAAGAGCAGCCTACTCTAATACCACTGATCCAGATTATTTTTGGAACAAAATGAAAGAAGAGATATTACAATGATATAGACATAAAAATTTCTAGAAACAAATAAATACGACAATACATAATTTCTATTAATGAAAGAAATGTATAGAGACTGTAAAAATACAAAGTGCAAGACTCTCTAAAATAGTGGCAGCTTTATCTCTAAGAAGAGAAGTGACGGATATGCTCATTCGAAAGAAGATAATTACAATGAGGATCTGAAGGAAATTTTATGATAAACATGAATTTCAAAACCATATATATCCAAAAACCTAACCCTAGGAGATGAAGCACCAGAAGTCATGTGGGCCTCATTGGGGTAAGTTAGTATATTAACTTCTTAGGGTCGTTACATTTTCATTTGATCTTCATTTTAGGTGTGTGATATCCCATTGGAAAGGTATTTTCGAAAACTACGCATTATGTCATCAAACTCTGACTTTGTCTATAGTTTGACTGTGGAAATCCCAGAAACAAATTGTTTAGAGCCCAAAAATATTCCTAGAAGTAAAAAGAGATGTACTAACATGAAAAATTACAAAATAATCTAGTTGGAATAGGTCTCGGCCACCAATATCTACCTAGATTTTTTGTAGGGCTTCAAGACATCTTTGTGAGTGCAGAAACCACAATTAAAAATAAATTTCCCCATTATAGAGAAACGTGTTGAACTGAAAAATATCAAGATGGTCCAGTTGGAATTTGGAACAGGTGGGTGGCCACCAATATCCACCTGGATCAGTGCCACTTGTCAAAAAGAGAACATGCATATTTAAAGTTTGGTATTAGTGAGGAAGCAATCATTCATGGTCATTCATACCAATGGTTGTCGAGAGTGAGATGAGGAGCCACTGCAACCCTGTGACATTGTGAACCATGTGAATCCTAGGTGGATTGGGTGTACAATTCTCCTTGGGTTTCCTTAGAGAAGGTTGGATTCTTGTAGGGAGAGTTGTTAGGGATAGGTTTCCCTGGGTGTGAGTCTTGGAGGGTGATTGGAGAATCCATTATATAAATTAGTGTTCTTAGAGATGCAACTCACCAAGACTTCTTGGTGAACTTGTGCTAGAGCCTAGAAGGGAATTGGGATAGCCCAAGGGATTGTGGTGCAAAAAATGGGGTATATTTCATTGGGTTGTGAAGGAAGATGGGGAATGAGAGTATGTAGGTTGGGACTATTGTTGGAGTTTGGTACCTTTTCCTATAAATTTTTTGTTAATTAGGATACCTTAGTTGGCTTAGGTATCCTTTTCCCTAGTGGATCCATAGCCCTAGATCAAGGGTGACCTATTGTTGAGAGTGCTAGAAAAACAATCTCTATGGTTGGGTGGAACATTTGGGGTCTACAGTCAATTGGTGTCTTTGTAAAAAGATAAGTGTTCTATTTTTTTTTATGTTGATTAATGTGTGTTTATCTATGATTGATTTTGATATGCTATAATTGTATATAATTATTGATGGAATTATTTGATGTTAGGAATGCATAATTGTTTCATATGTAGGGAATACTAGTACCATTGGTATCATATCTCAAAAAAGGGTCTCAATGTATCATAAATTGGTATCAGATATTAAAATAATGATATACGAGCCTTCGGGAAGGTTTGAATTAATAAATTAATTGTATGATAGTATTAATCAGTTAAGTAAAATAAATTTTGAAAATTCCATATGTGACAAAGTTTGGACTTTAGTGACCCTAGAAGTGAGTCTGGGTTTTGTTACAAATATCATGGGAATTTGTTTATATCTTTGCAATATTTATTTGTATTTGTAGTCTAGCACTGATTAAAATATATATTTTATATTTTAACTTAACTATAAGGATGTTGATTAAGGTTGATTTTCATTGATGTCAACCCTTGAAGAAAGTCTGGTAGCGAATTCTGGTAGCACAAAGGTTTGAGTAATGGACCCAAGGCTGTTTCATGTATAATAGTATGATTTTTAATATATTTGAAGGTAATACTATTCCATATGGATAGTACATGTCATTCCATTTTCGGTGGTATGTGGAACGTCACATAACTCCTTGCGGTTAGAGAGTTATGGACATGAGAAGTTGGAGAACCCAGATTTGGATAATGGACCCAAGTTTGTTTGATGGATAATGATAGGAGTTTTAATATGTTTGTAGGTAAGACTATTCTAGATGGATATTACATGTCATGCCATTTCTGGTGGTATTTGGAACGTCACATAACTCCTCGCGGTTTGAGAGTTATGGCCTTACAAAGTTGGAGGACCCTCATATGTCATCTAGAAACCCCAAAAGGTCAAAGTAGTCCAAGTGGTTTAAGAGATTTTAGAAGGTAAATAATAAAGTGAAGTGATGAGTGTAATATAAGTCAAAGTGTATACAGAAGAAATTATTTAAATAATAAATTTAATGGAGAAATTAGAAGTGGGTTAACCCTAAAATAAGGAAAGCAGGCAAACTAACCTAAAAGATGCTTCTAAGGAAGCTACCTGGACAGTATAAATAAGAGGCAAGACTATCTCATTTTACATCAAACTTGAGAATATTGAATATCTATAGGTTACTGAGGTAACCAAAGGATATCTCAGCTGAATTTAAGAAGGAAGGTGAAGGAAAGAAGGTCGGAATTCAAGGGAGGATAAACTCTTTTGATGATGTTTTCTAAGGTATGTTATTTACAGGTCATCTCCCCATTTTCGCAGTATCTTTTTTTCTAGAATTATTCATACCATGAAATTGATATTCCATTGATGAAACATATCCAATTATCTCTGGTAAAAATTTCATCTTGTGGGTCGTTGTATTTTTGGAGTTACACTCCATGGAAAATAGGGTTTGTGGCTAGTCCTAAAACTAGTCTAAAACGAGTGTTTCAGGTAAAAACATCATAACTTATTCATAACATATCATAATTCAGTAAGAAAAAATGTATTGGTTATATTAAAGTCTGTAGTATTATTTGTAACATTTTCATATCCATTCAACAAATATTTTGTGCGGGGAACGCTCTACAAGGTCGCTCTCTAGAATAAGTCAAAATTCAGCAAGGTATGCCATTTTTTCTATAACTCATTTTCAGAGAGGTTCCAAGTAGTGACACTGGGAGGAATTGGATAAAACAAGATGAAGAACATTTTGTACTATTTTCATATCGTTATTCATTACAGATACATATTTATTATTATTTCAAGTTAGGGTTGTTGACTAATCCCAAACTAGTCATGTGAGACTAAAGAAAAGTTTGATGAAAATCCTAGTCTCTTGTTGTGGAAGTTAAGGAAGGTTTGCAGGTATGTAATCATATAAACTGGGTCTATTACAGAGTTCAAATCATATTTGGATGATGAAATTGATGAGGGCTTTTGGTTAACATATATGTTTAGGTACATTGTTGAGACAAGTAGTTGATGAGTTGGTACATAGATGAGGTGTATAGTTGATGATGTTGGCACATATTGATGAGTCATAGTTGATGAGTAGTTTACACATTATTGGTACATACTCGGTGCATGTTTGATGCACTTTTTTATGGTAAAGGTTGATTATAGGTTGAGGTACAGGTTGATGCATGGTTGATGCATGGTTCCAGTTTGTCGGTACATGTTTACAATGATATATCTCACAGTGATAGTGTGAAAGTGGTTCCATCATTCTACTTCTACCTACGAGAGGTTGGACAGGGAAAGAACATGTGGTTGTAGCCACCTTCCGGTTGTATCTAGAGAACATAGGGGGTTGTATCCTCCTTCTAGTTGTAGCCAGAGAATAGGGGAGTTGGAGCTTCCCTCAGGTTGTAGCCTAAGAAACAAGGGGGTTGGAGCCTCCTTCTAGTTGCAGCTGGAAAAAAAAGGAAGTTGGTGCTCTCAATGAATGTAATTATTCAAGGCATATAAGAAAAATCATTCTGTGGTTTTCTCTCGCTTTGGGTTTCCATGTAAACAACTGGTGTACTATGTATGTGTATGATTGTTCATTTGTTCATTGCTTATTTACTCTGCAATTATTGGATGATAATTATACATTGATATAACACTAGGATTCTATGGTTAAAAATGATTAAATTTCTCTATTACTAATTCACCCCCCCTCTCAGTAATCCAACAAAGGATTACTTTGTAGTTATTCAACTTTTTTTTATTCCGAATCTCTCTCTCGCTACACATTTCCTCTTTAAATTTATTTATTATATTGTTATCAATTTTTAGTAGTATTCATGTTGTTTTTAACTATATATATAGTCCATCATCTTTTGATCCTTGAGTGAATTTTATCGATGTTTGAAGTAGTGATAGGAAGGAGCTCATTTTTCATGTTAATCGGTAGGTTAGGGATTGAACAAGTTCATTCATTTATTTTTTATTAATGCGAGTCATGCATAAATACAACAAGTTGACTTTTGGTTTCATATTCTAAGAGGTCCAATGACTCTTCAAATTCACCTATGAATTTTCATATTTCCCTAAATTAACATTTACAACTATCTTAAAATTATACCATAATCCCAAGGATTAGTTATATAAAATTCCCCCTCTTAATCTAAAGGGGTGTTTGTAAGTCCCAATGTCTTGCAGAAATTTTCATACTTTTCTCTTCCAAGTTCTTTCGTAAAGATGTCTTCAATTTCATCACTTTAGTAACAATGTATCAACTAAATGGCCTTGGTATCTACATGATTTCAAATAATATGGTACTTCATGTTGATGTCCTTGATTTGATCATAGAATCGAGGATTCTTGGCCAACTTGATTGCAAAACTGTTATCAATCAAAAGTGGAGTAGAATTCATGTTTTTCTCTTGTAAATCCTATATTATCTCACTAGTACATTTGGCTCAAATTCCGACGTCACATTTGTAGCAATTTCCACTTTATATTGTCAGGAGAATGACAAACAATAGACCCCCTCAAACTTCGTTTCACATGACGTCACTTTTTTGATGCCATGAAAAAAATTCACCTAACAATCTAAAACATAAAAAATAAATAGTTAATGTAAAGAATAGTAATTATAAATATTACATTTTTATTTCACATTAATTAACACTAAAACAAATGGGGAAAAGTCAACCTTTATGTAGATGTGATGAAAAATATTACATACCTTAGGATCTGTGTCATACAAGTGTTTGACAAATGATTCATAACCTTTAAGTTCACCAGCGGCAATGTAGTGGAGAGAAGATCTTCTCTTGACCCTTTATAAAGTTGTTTATTTTCCTTTTCAATCAGAGGTTCATCATAAATACCATCACGACTATCCCCATTATCCTCATCTGGATGACCAAATAAGTCTTGGATCATTTGATTTTTCCCATCATATTGAACTATGTTATTATCTTCATCTACATCCATGGGATCATTAACTTGATATTCATTATCTACTTCAAGTGCTTCATCTTGTACAATATCATTTCTGCTACTACTTGGTGTTTTTTGCATAATGTTAGGGGTAAAATATAACTTTATAATTACAAACAATCATGAAAACTTAGTGCATGTATAAAACAATATAAAAGTTTGAGAATAAAATAAATATTAAAATAGATAATGAATATATATAGCTAATTACCATGGAACGATATTCATTTGATCCCCCATCCATCTGCCCATATTTTCTGCAATGTTTTTTAACTATTTATATTAAAACTCTTTCGGGACATCTAGTACAACAATTTTTGCAAGGGAAATAACATTTACTGTCACCCTTTTCACCCTCTTTAATTTTTTTCCCACCTCTAATGTTTTTTGACATTCTTCCCGAGAGACAAATACTGAAAAAAAATACTTGTTTTTTGTTTGCCAAGAAGACCTTATACCCTTTTTGAACTGTCATTATTATAGAAAACTTGTTACAACATCCATAAAATACAGCATATCTATATATTTTATAAATTCTCAATTCTAACGATAGTTGACCAAGTCAAAGTTGACTTGGTCAAATACTAGGTGAACATTCGGGTGGGGAAAACCTAGTGTCCACAACATCACAAGTGTGACAAATATTTGACCAACGTCACAAGTGAGACAAAAAAATGACGTCGTCGCAAGAGAGATGTCCTCCAAACTTTGTTGCAAGAGCGAAATTTTTAGTAGTACGTCATAAGAGTGATGTTATAGGGAAGTATGGAGAAAAAAAAGTTAATTTTCCTCTATTTTTTATAGTATGGCCAATTTTGTCCATAACGTCGCAAATAGAACGTTGCACTTTATCTAATATGTACTAGTGTCTTCTCGAGCCACACAATCTCCTTTGTCACCTCTGTAGAAACCACACATTTCCCCCCCATAGTGGAATCTATTGGAATAGATTGTTTGTGTGATCTCCAAGAAATAACAGTTCATCTAAGACTCATGAGGTATCCTAAAGTAGAAACTCCAATATTCTTATTGTTGGATTGCTAAAAGGGGGGGTGAATCAGTAATAGTTCAATTTAATCCTTTTTCACCATAAAATGCAAGTGTTATATCATTGTATCATTATCATCCAATATTTTCAGAGTAAATAAAAAATGAACAAATGAGTAATCATGCACATACATAGTACACCAGTGTTTTACATGGAAACCCAAAGCGGGAGAAAACCACAGAATGATTTTTCTTATATGTGTTTAAGAATCACATTAATTGGAAGCACCAACTTCCTTTTTTTCCAACTGCAACTGGAAGGAGGCTCCAACCCCCTATTTTCTCAGGCTACAACTTGAGGGAAGCTCCAACTCCCCAATTCTCTGGCTACAACTAGAAGGAGGTTACAACCCCCTATGTTCTCCAACTACAATCATAATGTGGATACAACCACCTTTCCTTTCCCCGTCCAACGACCTTGACATATAAGTAGAATTACGGAACCACTTTCACACTATCACTGTGAGATATACTACTGTAAACTTGTACCAATCAACCCGCACCAAACAACCTATACCAATAACCTGAACCATGCATCAACCTGTACATCAACCTATACATCAACCTGTAATCAACCTGTACCATAAACAAGTGCATCAACCATGCACCAACCTGTACCAAAAAAATTGTAATCAACCTGTACCATAAACAAGTGCATCAACCATGCACCAGCATGTACCTCAACCTGTACCATGAACAAGTGCATCAACCATGTACCAAATCTGTATGAATAACATGTCACAACAACCTGTCCAAACAACCTATCAC
>JASDQU010738577.1:251304-273120 GCA_032191745.1 Picea mariana | reverse complement strand
AGAGTCAAAGAAATCAAATACTTATAAGTATTTGAAAGTTTCCACAAGGAGTGCGTGCAAGAGTTCTTTCGAGGCTTGAAGTTTCCAGAGAAAGCTCAGGAGGGTTAACACCTTCGAATACTTATAAGGGAGATGAGGGTCGAAGTCATCCAGCAGAAGTTAAGTTCTAGTGAGAGAACTTCGGTTACTTTACAGAAGCCGTCAAGGAGGAACGAGCGGTCCAAATTCTCTGTGGAGGATTCACGAAATAGCGAGGACTGTAGGATCTAAGAAAATTGTGGAGAAGTTAAGTGTTGGATCGAGCGGAGACTTATTAGCCGTCAACCCTGTCGGAAATGTCATTTCGTCATTTTGGGGATCCTGATGACTAGAAGCTGAGTGCAGTGGAATGAAAGTCTCGAAGGTGCAAGTTGCGATAGGAATTGGCATAGAGTTTAGGATTTCGGCACTTCGGGCGTAGGCAAATAGAGGAGGCAACGTTTGGGGTCGAGAGTTCCAAACTCCCGATACCCGGAAGCCCGAAATAAAGCTGGTCATCGGATTGAGTGAGTCCATGTGAATACGTGGCACAGCTGTCAGGTGGGGACCGCAAGGGTGACAGGTGGCATGTCTTCATCAATCGATGGAGTCAAACCTTGTTGACCATTTTGAGGTTCAGAGGTCGAAGGATGGGGAGTCTTGCATATAGATTCGTGAAATCGCGAAGTCCAAAACCTTGATGAAGGAAGAAGTCCGTTGGGAAGTCAACCTTTGCTGAGCACATCGAAATTTGGCATTTCAGGTTTCAACAAGTAGAGGGCCAAGAAACTCGACAACGGGGATCATGAAATCGCAAAACCCGAAGCCCTGGTTTAGTGAAGGGCACGACGCTATTATGATCAAGGAGACTTGGGTTGGCGCTTGGTGTTTGTTCATGCAAGCACAATTCATAAGGACCTGTGGATACATCGTGAGTGTATGAGATCTTTCCCGAGGGGAAATCAAAGAGTCAATTAGACTCAAGGGCAGATTAGAATGATCCTGCGTAGACCTTGGACCTGACGGTTTGGGGGTTTGCACCAAAAACATTTAGAGCCAATCTTGTATCTGAGTGTCGATCCTCTATAATTATTTTGATGTATCATCTTGAGGATAGTAAGTAAGTTTTACTAATTGATTCTTTTCACCTAATTCTTTTAGGGGACATTTGCTCCAAAGCTATTAGATTGACAGATTTGAGTGATTACTTCTCTATAATCCAAGTGCCTCGGGTTTTTTTTAACATGTTATATTCATTTTTGCATTCATAAATGGATTTTAAACAACAAAAAAATAGTGATTTCCTACAAATTTATATCTAAAAAAGTCATTTCTTAAAACAATTGGATAAGACCAAAATTTGGCCAAATGTTTTTGGAATTTATCAAGGTTTTTTGGTTTTTTTCTAGTTTTTTCATCTATTATTTAGTTTTTTCTTTCTTTCTATCTAATTTCTTTGTAGTGTAATGTAATTAATATAATTTGTAATTTAAATATAATTATAATTACAATGATTTAAACAATTGATAATAAAAATATTTTTAAAATCATAAGAAATAAAATAAAATAAAAGTACTTTTATTTATATAAAAAAATTTATAAGGGAAATTATTTTTACACCATATGTTTATATATGCTCACGATATAATATATTATTATATAATAATAATATATTATATAATGAATATATATATAAACATATACATAGTGAAACTGGGTGTTGGTCAATTCCTAAAAGGCCATGGGATCAAAGAGTGTGTCACCTTTGTGACAGTAAGAATGTTGAAGATGAAAAGCACTTTCTCTTAGATTGTTCAGCCTATACCCATATTAGATCTCATTTTTAAAATATTTGTCACACTACCAACCTTTCTAACCTCTTAACTCAACACAAGTATGGTGATCTTGGAAAACTTCTCTGAATGTTTTTCGAGGATAGAAACAAAATTCTAAAGAATGGAAAGTAATCAGTTACCCTCTTAAGGTCCAATAGACCAATTCGGTCTTAGTGGACGTTAATCATCATCATCATCATTTATTTATTAAATTAAATTATTGATAAAATTATTTGACAATTAAAAAGATACAAAATATTTTTATTTACATAATAAATTTAAAAGAATAATAAAATCTTGTGTTACTTATTTACCCATTTATTTATTAAATTTAATTATTTTAAAAATATGGATAAATATATTTGTTTTAAAAAATATGGATAAAATGGTTTGACAATTAAAAAGATATAAATTATTTGTATTTACATAATAAATTTAAAAGAATAATAAAATATTGTGTTACTTATTTACCCTTAACCTCAAAGTTATAACTTTACAACTTTAAAATTAAGTCAACATAAACCAACTCAATGACTATGCAGAAAATATAAGGCTCACTAGGGTAATATGAATTTTGTGGGAGGACTAACCATTGCACTTAAAGAAATTCAAAAATTGTCCAGCCATGTAGGAGCCTCATCAATAGAATCCTAATCAACAATGAGTAATCAACACTCATTGAGGAGAGAGAATTTGTGGGAGGACTAACCATTCCACTTAAAGAAATTCAAAAATTGTCCAACCATCTAGTAGCCTCATCAACAAAATTCTAACCAAAACTCATTCACAAGAGAGAATCATTATAAAAATGGTTATTAACGATTTTTGAACCATCTAGGAACAAAATAACCCTAACTTGCCCCACATTGTCATTTTCCTTCAACAGATAACCAATGCATCAATACACATAAATGCAGTTATTACTGAGGTTGCAGAGCAAGTTACATGTTTGGCATCATAAAGATCTTCCCTATGTAGGGAATTTGATGATGGTTGTATGCATTCTTCAGGCCTCTCATGCGTAATATGTTTCTTGTTGGTTCACTAATAGGGCCTAGTTTCATCGGCTTGAGAATATTCTGAGGGAATAGTTAAGGTCTAAGAATGCTAGCGAGATAGGTCTTCCTTTGGATCCTTGGGACATGTGCACTATGCCCAAGGATGAAGGGGCCTTGGTTTGATTGATGTAGTATCCTAAGAAAATTTTCTTGTAGCCAAGTTGGTGTTCTGATTCCTTGAAGGGTTCACACCCTCATAGGTTTTGTTTTGGCATTGGATTCTTTTAGTGCATCATATTAATAGAGTTTGGGGGGTCCTTAGTTTATGTGACATAATTTATGTACACCACATTTATTTTAGGTGATAGGTTAGATATTACCTTCAAGAACATTCATCAACTTGAAAATATGTTGCATGTATAGTATGATGGCATTGGGAGGCGATTTAGATAGGTTGGAATCTAGCTAATTGGTCAATTTGGAGCTACAAGGAGAAATACCATTTTGTTGTGGAGTTTCCTTACTTCCAAGCACACAATATAAGTAGGTAGGGAATCTTCTCATGGATAGATTTGTGGGATCTTGGTACTTTCTCTTCAAAAGGAGTGGCACCCTCTTCCTAAGGAGTATGCTATGCTCACCTCTAGACATCTTTTGATTATGGAGTTGTGAGCCCTTATTCTAGAGTGTTATTTATTTAGGATGAACATTGGTATGCCTATGTCATTTTGGTGGGACATGGGGTTGATCTTTAGTTGTCTATGTTTTTAGTGTGACTCTCATCATTTGTGTGCATCTCTTCATCCAAGACATCCTTTCTATCTATTCCTTCATTCATGTTGGGTTTATAAGGATCCATAGGAGCATTGGTTTCACCATATTCACAATGTCTGATATATTCAAATTTCTTCTAAGTTCATGGATTTTGCTTGGCTAGTGATCTATTAATGGATTATGTTCGAGGCTAGGCTAGCCAAGAGTGGTCTCTTAGATGTCTACTATTGAGTATTCTAGTGTTTAGGGACTAATACTGTTAAGCATATATTTTGGGAATGCTAGTTTACCAAGCATTGTTAGAGTTCCTCTAACGATTATCACTTTGTGTTACTTCTGGGTAGGATTCACTAGTGCAGTCCTTTGCATAAGGATTTCCACTCTCTTATACATGATGCTTTCATCAATATTTTTCATTGTTTATGGATATCATCTTTGTTTGTACTATAAAAACTCATATGCAAGCTTGTTTTTGCTAAGGATTCTAGTTCTTTGTTGGCCTTTAGTTCTATGTGGAGAGATGAGGTTCATCATTATCTTTGGGAACTTGAAAAAGGTTTGTGGATCAAAGATACTAAATATTTGGATCTCGTGGAGTATTCTACTTTTAGTTATTTAGTAACTAGTAGGAAGAGGTTATGAATATTTGGAGAGATTTGTGGGATCCTGGAATTTAATCCTAGCAAGTGTGACACCCTCTTGTTCAGGAGTATGGTATCCTCACTTTACCCATATTTTGATTATGGATTTTTGAACCCTTATTATGGAATGTAATCTATTTTAGATAAACATTAGTATGTGTGGTCCATTTTGGAGGGGCCAATGGTGGATATATGGTTGTTTTCTTCTTCAATATGTATCCCATCATTTATATGCATCTATTTATTAGAGACATCCTCTCCCTCCAATCCTCAATTCTCATTTGGTATCTAAGGATCCACAAGATTGTTTGGTTCATTATCTTTGTAGTGTCTATTCTATTCAGTCATATAATAACTTAAGGGTTTCATTTTGGTGGTGATCTTTTAAGGGATTCCATCCAAGGCCAATTTATCCAAGAATTGTCTCTCAAATGGTTTATATCCAGTTTCTCAATGTTTAAAGAGTGTGAAGCATATCTTCTAGGATATCTAACTCACCAATTGTTGTGGAGTTCTTTTGAGGATCAACATTATGTGTTACTTTAGAGAAAGATTCATTGGCATGTTTCTTTTTTTTAGGACTATTTCTCTTTTGTTTGTGATTATTTCATGAGGCATTGGCATTTTTTACAAATATTGGCTTTGTTTTTTCCATAGAAACTTAGGTGCAACTTCAATTTTTTCTCATAAGTCTAGTTCCTTTTCTAGCCTTTAGTTCTATGTGGATAGATAAGGTTCACCGTCAATTTTAACAAAGGGAGCTATGTTGATTAAAGATGTTTCACTTTTGGATTCCATAGAGTATTTTTCTTTTCCTTATATTTTAGTAGCTCTTAGGAGGAGGTTATGAAGTTCATTGTATATACCCTTGCACTTTTTTCAAGTATGATTGTAAATATTTTTCTATAAATATAAGACTACATAAAAAAAATTAAGTGCAACACACCTTCTTAGTTGCATCTTCTCCTATCCTCCTTTTAGAAGGTGGGATTTTACCTATTGAGAGTAAGGACATGATTAGGTAGTTAATGTACAAAAATAAGGTAATTACTATTAGATACCTAATCCCCAGATGGGGTGACATTTGGCCAATAGAAGAAACCTGGCACTAATGCAGCACATGGAGTTAATAACCCCAACCACCAACCTCACATCTAGTTTGATCAACATGACTAGCATTCATGCCGTAGTTGTGTTAGTGCACTGGTATGCCAAAAGAAATTTAATGGATCTTCTTGTGAACCAGTTACAAAGAACTAGAGAAGGTACAAAGAATTTGATTGGTGTCACCTCCTTCTTCATGGTGCTCCTCCCAGTCACTTCAATGAATTTTATGAAGGTAAGATCCCATAGGCACTCTCCCATTCCTAATTTTCCTTTAGCTCTCATGCTCATCTGGTATTCCAAGCCTCCTTTCCACAGGCACTTTCTTTTCTATCCATCGTCTTCCATCCCACTACTAGTGACCATTTTCAGTCTATACCTCACATGCGCCATGCCCCTAGCCTTCTCTTCAATCGAATGAAACCCTAGATTGACTCTCTATCCCCTTCCTTATTGTAACTGCCCCACCATGCCGAGAGAGCGAGGTAATCCCAAAAGAGGGATGACTTCTTATAGCTTCATAGCTCTATACAATCACCCAGACCCCTCACAACCCTCTATTCCACCTACCAGCTCTACTAGCACCATCCAGGATTGTCTTGAGATTCCTTAGCCTCCTCTCAACATCCTGAATTCACCTCCTCACCTCTCTAATACCATGACTGATTATGGGAGTTTCCCTGTTGAGGAATAAATTCATCCTCACGAGCTACAAGCCATTGAAGCTTGCCCAGATCCTTTCATCATTACCAGCCCCCTGAATCACCCAACAATGGAGACAGGTAGTTGTGTGGTTGAGGAATAAATCCCCCCCAGCTAAGTGACAGATTGGATAACACGAAATGCCACACACGAACTGGCCATGGAAGAAACTCCACCAACATATTTTGATGTAGTTGCAATTCCTCATGAGGAAATGGTTGGGAAAACTGAACAGCCTTTTCTCAACCCATACCATTTTTTGGATCACCAGCTTCAGCTAATATTCGATATGTGTCGGAATCTGGAGGACCAAATTCACAATCAGACCATCCTCAATAGACGCATGGAGCTCTTGTTCAACTCTCTGTCAGGTGTAGTGGCTCAGAAGAAATGTTTGACTTGCAGCCAATTGTTCGTCTTCACTTACAACAATAAAGGACTCTCAGGTTCACCACACATCTATATTTTCTTTCATTTTGTTCCACAAGAACCAATTAGAGTCATTTTTGGTTTTGTTAAAACTTTGATCTATGGCAATAGCCATGTCTTATTTTATGGCATTAGCCATGTCTAAATTTTCCTGCTGACCCCCTGTTCTGGTTTCCTTGCATGTGGTAGAACAGGTGGAAGACTCTGAAAATTGTATTGGCGTGATGTTTCTTTAAGGTAGTACAATATATTTTACTTACAAAAAAAAATGTTAGATACCTAATCCTTGGGATTATGGTATAATTGTAAAATAACTATAAATATTAATTTAGGGAAATATAAAAATTCATTGGTGAATGTCAAGAGTAATCGAACCTCTTGGAACATGAAACCAAATTGACCTTAATGTATTTATGTATGACTCACATTAATAAAAAATAAATGCAGAGAGTTATTCAATCCCAAGGGTGTCGGTGGTATCAAATATTGGTGTCCCTTTTTTATGAATATGTGATCTTTGGAGCTTCTTTGTTCAACTATTCTACAACATGTGTGCATCAATTAGACAACTACCTCTCTTCCCATGCAGTATACCTTCCAATCTCTAGTTATGCACTAAGATTCATTTTTCCAGTGCAGAGAAACCCTAAAATGCCTCCATAAGTCAAAAAAAAACCTAATATGTTGTGTGATCTCGAGAGAATACCATTGGAATTTTTGGCATAGGTGGTTAGTCTATTGGGTGTTATTTCTCTCTCATTTTTTAAAATAATTTCATGGGTGAGAATTTGAGAGAGAGAGGTATCAGAGTGAGCTTCACTCATGCTGCTTGAGGGATCACTTGTTGAGTCTAGAATTTACCACCTTGCATATGCGGTCAATCTTCTCCACATCATTCTTCAACTATCATTGAATATTTATATCTCAACTATAGTGAGTACCACCACAATCTGGACTAGCATTGAGCTTGTTCTGGACAGAGAGATGATAACCTATCGTGTTTTTTATTCCATTCTCCATATATTTTATTTTTTGCAGGATTGTAAATAATAGATGCAGACCCCAATACCTCATTAATTATGTATTAGGGAGATGAAAGATGTTGTAGACTGATCTAGCAAAAAAGAAGGAAAAAAATACTAGTTTCTCCATGAGATTGTGACATGTATGCCATGAAAACAATCGTTGAGAAAGGAGAATCTCCAATGGCTCCCATAATTTTAGGGTTGTGCACCATATCACCATGAAATTAACAACATGGTGGCCTAGAAAAGGGGCCATTCTCTACAATAAATAGATGGATGCATTTATGTCCATTGTGGGAATGGGTTTTGCATGGATGCCAAGTTTACTACATGCTAGATTTGGGCACATCAATTATGATAGTCTTTGTATGTTGAACAAAAATGGTTCTGGTGTGCCTATAATTCCAAGAATTTATAGCAATGTGAGGCTTGTATCCTTAGTAAAAAAAACAGATCGTATTTCCATAATTCCACTTCAAGAGCACATATAATGATACAGTTGATACACTCTGATTTCTGTGGCCCCATTCCTATTCCATCTTTTTTTGGTAATAAATACATAATGAATTTTATTAGTGACTACACCACTATGTGTTGGGTTTACTTGTTGAAACATAATTCTCAAATATTTGAAACATTTAAAATATTTCATGTATGGATTGAAAATGAAACACAATCTAGTATTAACACTCTTCATACTAATAATGGAAGGGAATATATTTGTAATTAATTTGAAACTTATATTCGTCAACATGGAATCAAACATCAAACCACTATTTTATACAATGCTCAGCAAAATGGTGTAGAAAAATGAATGAACATGACACTCTTGCACATGGTACATTCAATGTTATTTTTCAAGAAAGTGAAGTTGATGTTTTGGGTTTGTGAAGTTCTATGTGAAATATATGTGAGAAATATAAGTCCATATGATGCTCTTGGGAACAATACTACTTATGAAATGTGGAATGGCTGCATTCCAATATTAGTAAGGTGTCTCATGGTTTTTGGTTCCACCTACTATGTATTAATTCCTAAGGAGAAAACAAACAAACTTGGTGCGAGGATTCAAAAGGACATATTATTGGGGTACTCAAATACCACCAAGGCATATAGTATTTATGATGAGGTAAACATAAGGTTCATTCTTTCTATAGATCTATTTTTTCTTGAATCCACTAAGAATGACAGGATTGTTGAGTGACAAATTGATCGTTTGGATAGATTCACCGATGTAAATACATATCATGAGTTTGATGATGGGATTCAACATCTTGAAGGGAGAATCCCTATCTTGGATCAATATATAAATTCTCCTTTTGAAATGCCATCTCCCCCTCATGAAGAAGATAGATCTACTTCATGAGAACAAGTATTTCAATTGGAGGTTGTCATCGAGAAGATTGAAATGATGAACCTTGATGGGAATGTAGCACCATATCAATCAATGGAGCAACCTACATCATCATAGAAAGGTCCAAAGTGGCTCATAAAGACACTTGAAAGTGTTTTTCTTGATGAGGTTGGAAAGACAAGAACCAATAATTCAACTAGACAAGATGGAGGCGATGAAGATCATTCAAATTTAGGTGATGTAAATGCTACAAATGTTTTATTTGATTCTGAATTGAATTTATCTACTAAAGTTGAACCTACTTCCTTTGAAGATTATGCTTCTCATGATGAGTCGAAAGAATCCATGTATAAGGGGTATGATGCTCTCATCAATAATGGGACATGGAAGATAGTGGATCCTCCAATTGGAACCAAGCCAATTGGCTGCAAGTGGGTCTAAAAGAACAAGTACAAATCATATGGATCACTTAAAAATCATAAGGTTAGGCTTGTGGTGAAAGGATATGCACAAAATGAAGGCATAGATTGTGAGGAGTGTTTTTCCCCCACAACAAAATGGGATACCATTTGAGAAGTTTTGTTTTTGGAAACACATAATAGGTGGAAGATTCATCATATGGATGTGAAGACAACCTTCTTGAATGGAGAATTGAATGAGAATGTCTAAGGATTTGTTGCAAAGGGTCAAGAACATAAGGAATGAAAACTCATCAAGTATTTGTATGGCCTAAAGGAAACACCTTGTGCATGGTATGGAAATTTATATGAGCATCTTTTGAAGATCAACTTCAATCATTTTAATCATGATGATGTAACATTGTTTTTCAAGAAATTTGGAAAAACTGTTGTACACCTTTTGGTGTATGTAGATGAAATTTTCATATTAGGGAACAAAGATACCGAATTTGGATGCTTGTGTTCTTTTCCAATAGTCCTTCTTGAGATTCCCACATTTTCCAGAAAACCATCATTTTTCCTTACCCTTACTGTCTTTTGACTTAGACCCGGATGTACCTTTTTTATCTTGACCTCCTTTTGTAGATAGAACTTTGACCATCATTTCTTCTATTGTTGAGGTTTCCTTACTGTATCTTCTCCTTCTCTCTCTGCTCCTTCAAATCTAGGCTCTAATACCAATTGTTATGAAACAAAAGAAAAACATATCATAAAACCAGAGCATAAACTAGCAACATCAAACACGCATTAAACCAAGAACAACAAACTCACAATTGACACAGGGATTTATGTGGAAACCCAATGCAAGAAAACACCATGACAATGATAATCAATATTCTTTTATTCAAGGAAGAATTACAATAGCCAACCCATGCATACAACCATCCTCTCCTCTCATAAACACACCACCTCATTATTGCATCTTGCTCTCACACACTCACTACACATTGTTTCTTGCACAGACTTGTGTTGGAGTACTTCACACACACCTAGGATTTATTTTTCCTAAGGTTTTCCATATGTTTATTATTCATTATCCACTCTCCTAAATTTTAGGGAGAATATTCCTCTAGGAGAATATTTTCTTCAGTTTTCAATTCAGTTTGATCAGTTGAGTGGAGTCTAGATGATACATTGAGATTATCACCATGCAACATTGGGATCATCACCAACTAATGCACATTCTCCTTGGAATCATCACTAGACTAGTGCATTAGTCATGATTCCTTGATATCCTCCTCACTTCACTCTATTTTAGTCAACTAACTGAAGACTGATAGACTAGTTAACTCAGACTAAATGGAAGTTCACTTCCATAACTTCCTGAGAGACTAGACTAGGTGGCAGTTTACTCCCGTAACTATTGTTATGTGTCAATATTACTCTATACCATCACTCTGGAGCATTAGTTACTCATGTATCCTATATCTATTGTAAATCATTCATTCTTTGAGTGTGGAATATGGTTAATCAGAATTCTTCCATTCTTTCTCTCTTGATTCTTCTTTCTCAATTTCTCTCTACAAATGTGTGTGCTATTTTTTAGCTAGATCTATTATGTGTAGGTTCAACACATTTACATGGTATCCCAACCGAAAAAATTCTAATAAAAATATACAACAAATTATTTTTGCAGGTACTACAGATTGAAGAACACAGAAAGATGGAATCTATGTTTTACTCACTAGCAATACTTCTCATGCCTCATAACTATTTGGAATGGAAGCCAAAAATTCTACTTCAGCTGAGATGTAGAGGCTTGTACCAAATAAATATGGCAATAGAAGTAGATCTTGATTCCACTGATGAGAGAAATGACTTTCTCAATAGAAAAGATATGGCCATATGATTTATTTGCTTGTCTATTTCTCTAGAAACTCTCCACCAAGTATATGATGTCTCACAAGACTCAACTCCAAACAAATTATGGAGAATATTGGGTGTTTTATTTGGGAATAAGGAAGATTGCATGCAAAATGTTGAAAATATAGAGCAAGTAGAAAAGACACTCGAAGATCAATCATCTCAGTTTGAAGAGCCTTCTACATAGGTATCTACACAAATTTGTATTCCATTAATTGTAGATGATGTCTACTCCATTTCATATTTGTTTTCTGAATTTCATGTGGAATATATATTGCATTCATGTCAAGAGTCACATGTAGACACTTTTCCATGTGCCATGCATGCACCTTAGGAGCAACATGCATGCACCATGCATGCATTTCATGAGACAAAAAGGGAGTTGCACACATCAAACTCAATTATGATATTTTATGAGAAAAAATTGAAGAAAAAAAAATGATATTTGAATTCCTCTCGGGAAAATATCCAATTTTAAAAAACAAAATCATCTAAAACAGAGTCCGGGAAGTGAAGTTATGATCATTATAAAATCAACAAAATTTCAACATTTTTCTGGAAACGACCGCATAGTTTTCAAAGTTTCATCCAATCTTTACTTGGATATTATTCATTACAAGAAGAGAAAGTGGATATGTGTGTACATATCAATGATGCATCTACTTGATCATATCCATGAAGAAATCTACATCTTCAACAAAATATTCAACGAGCACAAACTTGCACAATTGTGAGGTCTTCTTGGAGTGAAGGACAAGGTTGCTTAGCAACTGCTTTTTGTTCCTTCTCATTTTTTTTATGCATTGTAATTTGAGGGGGGGTTTTCCCTATTTCCTCATTGATTTCAGTGTATCTTTTGTATTTGGGTACCTAACATGGCCTCATTGTTGGGACACATTCTTTATTTTCACCATAGTGATGTTCAAGGGGGGTGTTGGAGTACTTCACACACACCTAGGTTTTATTTTTCCTAAGGTTTTCCCTATGTTTAGTAGTCATTATCCAGTCTCCTAAAGTTTAGGGAGAATATTTCTCTAAGATAATATTTTCTTCTATTTTCACTTCAGTTTGATCAGTTGAGTGGAGTCTAGATGCTACATTGGGATTATCACCATGCAACATTGAGATCATCACCAACTAATGTGCATTTTCCTTGAGATCATGACTAGAATAGCGCATTACTCAGGATTCCCTGATCTCCTCCTCAATTCACTCTATTTTAGTCGATGAATTTAAAATTGATACTAGTTAACTCAGACTATGTGGTGGTTCACTCCCATAATTGCCTGAGAGACTAGACTAGGTGGCAATTTACTCCCGTAACTGTTGGTGTGTGTCCAGATCACTCTAGACCACCACTATGGTGCATTAGTTACTCATGTATCCTATATCTATTATAAATCATTCACTTTTTGAGTGTGTAATACAATTAATTAGAATTCTTCCATTCTTTCTCTCTTGCTTCTTCTTTTTCAATTTCTCTCTGCAAATGTGTGTGGTATTTTCTAGATAGATCTATTATGTGCAAGTTCAATACATTTACAAATTGCACTCACCTTGTACTCACACCTCTATGGGTATGCTTGCATATATAACATCTATCACTCAGTTACACAAACTAATCATGAATAGATCACATAGTTACACGAGCAGTTCATAAATAGATTGCATGCATGCGCATTAACATAACTGTATGCATGTGCATGTGACTGCATGAGGAAATTTGTTGGCATGTTTCCAACACCATGGACATGGCACTTTCATCAGGTATTTAATCATACTTGTGTTTACAATCCTTGATTTTGAGTTTAAATGATGAATTTCGTATTTAATTAGTTTGGTCGTGGTGTGATTGACAATCTACAAAGCAATAGGGTAAACGTGAGTAATTACTGTGGTCGAAACACAACAAGGTTACAACTTTTAAAACAAATATTAGGGTGTTCTAAAGATTAAGGTTTGTAGTGTGATCAAGAGATGAGCGCCTGGAAAATATCATCGGCAAAAAGTGCCATCAACCAAAACAATGTATCCTTCAAGATTAACTCTACTGATCAAAAAACAACAAGCCTCGATCTCCTTGGTGTGCCAATAATATAGCTACCTCTTTAATTCCACACAAGACTTTACAAACAAAAAGCTCTATACAACCTTATTTCTTAACATGTGAATGCATTCTATTGGGGAAAAAAATAATATATAATATATCTTTCATTATCACTATTTCCATGGTGGCTAATGAAAGAGTTTATTATTTCTCATCATAGATAGATAGATATGAGCTTGTAAACAATTCAAAATACTCCCTATTATTTTTCACTTTTCTCTTAGTTTACATTTTTTTTTTTAAACTTCAATGATTCCTCCATCTTAAAAGACTTTACAAGTGCTTTTTGTCCTCCATCTGCACTAACAGAGTTTTATTAGATTATGTGCGCTATGGACTTTTCGTGGTAAATATTAAATAAAAAGTGACACTTAATGACCTAGAATGCATGCGACTAAATTTAAATCTTGAGAAAAATTTTATCACTTTTAAAGTGAATACATTAAATTTTACCACCAATTGTTAATTAAAAAATTCAATTTATTTAATTTTTTCTACCCCATTCTTAATTAAAAAAATTATTTTTTTCTACTCCATTCTTAATTAAAAAAAAAAAAGGTAATTTTGATTTCAACATGCAGATGTAAATTAAATATTATGAAAATATTATTCAACTCTTTCCACTCTCAATGGTTGAATAAGCTATTTCGATTTAAAGTTAGTGTACATGTAAATTTATTAAAAGGAAGCTCAACTTTTATTGTGAAGTTTCCATATAAAAACTCACAATTTTCATATTTTTACTAAAAGCTTGATAATTTTATTAATTAAAAATATAATATTTTTAATTACATAATAATTTTACTCATTTATAATATAATATTTTTACTAAAATTTTGGGATGTCTAAGATTATGGTACATTATACTAAATAGAAATGGATGATATTATCCATTACATAATACATTATAAATATATTAACACAACTACATTATAAAAGTGCTTTAAAGTATGCACTCACCGTGCTGTTATGTATTTGTTATATTGTCGAGAGATAATATAGTGAGTTTTGTGATAGAAGTTTTCCAAAGCTAGAGGCTGACTGTTTGAAATTTATTAAGGATATATTAACTAATGTCGACCTTTATTACATGGAAAATATATCTTGTTAACTAATGACCAACTAAGAGGGGTTAGGTTCATATCCTAATATGCCCTCCTCCTTCAAAAACAACCTTGTCCCCAAGGATGAAGATGTGGAAACTCTTGCAGTATGTCCATTGGTTCCCAAGTTGCATCCTCTAGAGACATGTCCTTCCACTTGATCAACACTTATTTTATAGTTTATCCATGCAAGTGAAACGCGCGCACTTTGAGGACGGATTTTGGTTGTATCCAAATGGATCCTTCTTCATCTAATTCAGATAAGATGGTTTGAACCCTACAATTTCAACCCACCACTTTCTTCAAACATGAACATGGAACACTAGATATATTTTGGAGGAAGCTAGAAGTGTTGGTTTGTAGGAAACTAGACCAATATGTTTAATAATATGATAGGGGCCATAAAATTTGGGTGCCAACTTGTGGTGGACATGGACTTTGAGTGAGGTTCGCTTGTAAGGTTGGATTCAGAGAAACACCTGATCAACTTCTTGGAAAACCCTTTCAGAATGATTTTGGTCATCTTGTTGCTTCATACAATTTTGGTCCATGTGGAGGTTATCCTTCAAATATGTGAGGCTAGATGCTCTACCTTACAACAACTTATCAATAACCTGGACTTTTGATGTGCATAGAATATATGAATTTACTATAGGTGGTTGTTGGTCATACACTGTTTCATATGGTGTCATTTTGGTTGTTGTATGATGGGAAGTGTTGTACCACCAGTCTGCCAATGGTAACCATTGCACCCACTGATGTTGTTTGTCCAAGGAAAAACAATGCAAGTAGGTTTCCAAACATTTATTGAAAACTTATGTTTGGTCATCCATCTGGGGGTGGTATGTTATGCTGATGTTTAATTGTGTTCCCTATAATTTAAAAAATTCTTTCCAAAATGTGCTGGTGAAAGTTGGGTCATGATTATACATATTGGATGTTGGCATTCCATGCAGTTTGAAAATATGATCAATGAAAACTTGCACTACTATGGTGGGTGTAAAAGGGTGTGGTAAGGAAAAAAAATGTGCATACTTTGAGAGGAAATCTACCACAACCATGATGATTGACTTGTTTCCTACTTTTGGAAGACCCACAATAAAGTCCATGGAGATTTTAGTCCAATAGAGGCTGCAATGGGAAACGACTATAGAGTTCCTAGGGTCTTGACATTTTCACCTTTATTGCATTGGAAAATATCATATTTAGTGAAAAACATAGGGATGTACTTCTTCATTCCTTCCTAGAAAAATGAATGATGAGCATGAACATATGTCTTTTGGAAGCCTGAGTGACCAACAATAGCACATGAATGCAACTCATTTAAGATCCTAGGCTTGAGTGATGAAGTCGAAGACAAAACCATGTGCTCCTTATACTAGAGGATATTGTCTTGCAAAGTGTAGTCGGTGGGCGGGTTAGGGTCCTCCTGAAGTCATTAAATTACCTGTGATATAGTTGGGTGGGTTATCTACTCTTGTCGAAGTTCTCCAATCCAATTAGGAACTGGCAATGATAAGGAAAACATGGAGCCTTCATCCTCATATTGTCTTGAAAATGCATCTTCCACTACATTGCCTTTTCCTTTTTATATATGATCTCATAATCATAGCCCAACATTTTGGTCAACCACTTGTTATGTTCTATGGATGATAATCTCTGCTCTAGGAAATACTTAAGACTATGGTGATCTGTTTTGATTTGAAAAACACCTACCAATATACATGGTCACCAAGTGTGAAAAACATGGAGAATGACCATAATTTCATTTTCATATGTATATTTTCCCAAATTGGGGGCACTCAAATCGTGACTAATGAAAGCAAGGGGTCTATCTTCTTATGTTAGAATTGCGCCAATACCATTGTTTGAAGTGTTAGATTCCACAAAAAGAAATTTCTTGAAATTTGGGGCTGCTAAGACAAGGGTGGTGCACATGGCTTGCTTTAAATCTATGAAGGTCCGCTATGCTGTCAGTGTCCAATGAAATGAATTCTTCTTAATAAGGTTTGTTAATGGCCGGTAAATTTTTCCATAATGATGGACAAATTTCCTCTAATATCCTGTAAGGCCCAGAAAACCTCAAAGGAATTTCAAGGTCATGGGTCTTGACCAATCCTACATAGATTTAACATTTTTTGGGTCCATCCTTACCCCCTCATGGCCAACAATTTGTCTCAAGTATTCGACCTTTCTCACCCCAAAATAAATCTTGGCCTTTTTTACAAACAATTGATTGTACTATAACAATTGGAGTACTTTGTCAGCATGGTGTAGATGAGCACCCCCAAATATGACTGTAAATGAGGATGTCATCAAAGAAAACCAGACCAAACTTCTGAAGGTATGGATTGAAGAGTTTATTTGTGAGGATTTGGAAGGTAGATGGGGCATTGCAAATCCCAAAAGGAATGTCCAAGAATTCATAATGACCTTCATGAGTTCAGAAAGCAGTCTTTAGAATATCTACTTCATTCATCCAAATTTGGTGATAACCTGAGCGAAGATCTAATTTTGTGAATAAAAAAGCACCATTTCATCCAACATAGAATCAATGACAAGTATGGGAAACTTATCCTTAATGGTCAATTTATTAAGGGCATGAAAATATGGACACATGCACCAAGAAGATTCTTTTTTCAAGACCATCACAACATGGGATGAATATGGGCTGGTACTTGGGATAATTACACTAACCTCCAGTAATTCCTACACCATTTTTTTTGTTTCATTTTTTTTAGCAAATAGATACATGTAGGGGAATACATTGGGGGGATGACTACTTGGAAGGAGGGGGATTTTGTGGTCATGCTCACCCTAGGAGGGGGGTAAGTCTATGGGCGTCTCAAAGACCTTGTGGTGCTTCTCCAAGACTAGTTTCATATCAGGATGTATTGTTGGAGATGATTGATCATGTACCTAGATGAAATTAATTTGAGAAATCACACCATGGTGGCATTTCATCATGATTTTATCCATTCTGTGAGAACTAATAATTTCTAGGGATCCAACTTGTAGGCCTTGGAGGGTATAGGTGTGAGAATATGGAGTAAAACTCATATATAACTCATGATAATCCATGATAATCAGTCCCAAAGTGAGAAGCCATTCAACACCCAAGACAATTTCACAACCACCCATGGAAATGGAAAACATGTGAGTTTTCAGGATATAATCATTCATTTGTAGTTTGACAGTCTCACAGTGGCCCCCACATTTCATTGTACCACCATTAACTATGATAATCTTAAAATTAGAAATTGTTCTAACAAAGAAATTGACATCCTAATTGACCCTACAATGAATAAAATTATGGGTGCTACCACTATCAATCAACACCATGACTGACCTATGTATGATGTAGCCATTTATTTTTAATGTTTGTGGAGCATAAATACCTACGAGGGAATAGAGAGATATGACAGGTTCCTTTGGTTCCATGGGAGGTGTGACTAGATCTGGGATGGGGGAATTTGTTTGTGTGTACTCTAAGTCCGAGGTCTTACCTGATAGGATATCCTTGGAGGAGGTGGAAGTTGAACCATCAATCTAGAATAAATTTTGTTCATGAAATTTATTTCCTACCGAATACTTTTCATCACAGTAATGGAAAAATCCTTGCTTCCGACGTCCAACTATTTCTGCGGGTCATTTAAGCCACTAAGGAAAAAATCAAGATATACTCATCAAATAATTCATTAATTATAGTATCCAACTTTTCAAATGTCATGATGAAGTATTCAACTAAACTTGTTTGTTTCATCTTGGTGAGTCATCCCCAAAAATGATATTCCTTATCAAAATAGGCACAAACTGCTTTCGTGAAAATGTCTCAAGTTAGTTGTCATGGATATCATTTCTTATGCCATTTTCACCATTTCCATCATTCTTGATCCAAGTACAGAACCCCCAGATAGATTTTGGTCTTATCATATCGAATATCAGGGAGGGAGAAGTAATGTTCCATTTGGGATACCCACATGTACAGGTTTGATCCATCAAATTTATGCATCTCAAATTTGGGAACTTTAATCCATGAATTTTGAGAACCTCAAGGGGAGTGGGAAATATGAGTATTCTCATAATGGGAAGAATGATTAGACTTAGAGTGGTACTCATGGTGCTTACTCTTTATGCGTGGCATAATTTCTTGGACTTGTTGGGTGAGGGAGTGCAGGCTCTCATTGAGGAAGTTCATGCACTGGTCCATGTTCTCGAACTGTTGGTTTCCTTAGTGTCCAACTCTTCTAGGTCCAAAGCATGGGTGGTAGGGGCCATTGTGGACGATTAGGTAGAATGATACCTCAATGATCAACACAAGATAAGGAGCATGTTGGGATAAATGGAAAATAAGGGTGTCAAGAAGGGGGGTTGGGTCTACAAGAAAAATAGGGTTAGAACTGAGAGGTACGACAACAATCAGGACAAAGGGAGGAATCCAATGGGAGAGGTATTGATATTGTCCATATTTTATCTATCCTTTGTTCTATGGGTTGGGGCCACCCTTTCTTGGCTTTTGTTGTGAGGGGTTCCCGGGCCCAAATTGGCATGTCTTTTGTTTGAGCTTCTGCTCAATTTTGACGACATATCAGTAGGCCACGCCCAAGGATGAGAAGTCCAGAAATTTCATTTCAATATGGATGTATCTATGCATAGCACCACGATACTTGAGTACCATATGTCACTCTGAATATTTGATACCCAACTTGGTGCGCAAGGTATGGAAGATATTTGTGGAATCTGGCACTACTTGGTCTCTTTCTTGCCACAGTGTGGTCCATTTGGTATGCAAGTCTTCATAACCTATGACATGTTAGTATTGTTCCTTAATATCATCCCTGAAGGATTCCTAGGTGGCCATGACTATAAATAATGAGGGTTCCTCTATTTCCTATTTCTCACAGAAAGTTTCCCACCAATCTTTGACATGGGGAATGGCTTTGAGGAGCAAAAAAGTAATCTTTTCTCTATTCAAAAAGTTATGGATAGAAAAATACCCTTCTAGTAGATTCAACCACTTGTCTACAACATCTCTGTCTATATGACCTTCAAATATAGGAATATCGAAGATTATTTGTACCTTGAATGGGGTGGCACCTCAACTCGAAGAAGTTGCATCACCTGTTGGTAGTTGCTGAATGATTTGCGTGAAACTATCCATCATCTCATTCCTTTGTTACATGAGGGATTCCTCAATAAACAGTTTGAAAGGATATCCTATCCCATCATATTTATTTTCTCCTACCATGAGAGGTCACTTGGGTGTGCGAGAGATTTTTTCCTCAAGAGAAACAAGCTCGAGCCCCAACTCTTTGTACTCCGACCTCGTTGGGGACATGCATTAAGACGACAAGGAGCATACCGCTCTGATACCACTGATCCATATTTTATGAGAAGAATGAAATGAATACAGATTATTAACAGGTTCTTAATAGAAAATAAAAAAGATACAATAAAACATGTTTTCTATTCAATAAGGAAATAAGTTGAAACTGTAAAATGTAGTGAAAACAAGCTTGCTAGAATGGTGGCGGCTTATCTCTGAGAAGAGATGTGACGACTGTGCTCATTCATAAGAAGATCATTACAATGAGGCTCTGAAGGCATTTTTATAATAAAAATGAATTCCCAAGAACCCTAGACATCCAAAAACCTAACCCTAGGAGATGAAGCGCCAAAAGTCATGTGGGCCCCATCTGGGTAAGTTAGTACATCAACTTCCTGGGGTCGTAACTTTTGCATACGATCTCCGTTTTAGGCATATGATAGCCCGTTTGAAAGGTATAGTCAATGAAATTCATTCTGGGGGATTAATCATGCCTTTTTCTATCATTGAGAATCTCGATCCCGAAAAACACTCATTTAGGCCCTCAAAATGGCCCCGAAAGTTAAAACTGCTAAAAATAGTAAATTGCCAAAATTGTTAGAAAATTGTTTTGAGCCGGTTGGAAAAGGTGGGTGGCCACTGGTATCCACCTGGATCAAGTTACAAATTTCTTCTTTATATTTAGAACCCAATCAATTTGTATGGTATCGATGGCTTTGTTCTCGCAAATCCCTCATCACTTGGACAATTTTCACGGAAGAAATGATAGCACACTATGAAGATACAAGGAGCAATACCTTCTTTAGCCAATTGATAAATCTCAAGAAAAAGGGTTCAGTTATAGAGAACATTGAGAAATTACAAAGATTGAATATAAGGTAACAAATATTCGAGATGAGCAATTGATTTATGTATTCATAGGAACTTTAAAGGATAAAATTCAACATGAGGTTCACCTTTGGGAACCCAAATCATTGGAGAATGCATTTAGAGTGGCAAGAAATGTTGAAAGTAAAAATATGGCTATGGCTACTAGAAGGACCAATCCTAACATTTATCGAGAGAATAATGCTCCTTCTTCTAAAACACCTCAACCTACAAGGTTGACACCTCAACAATTGGAGGAAAGAAAAGAAAAAGGTTTATTCTTTAATTGTGACAGCAAGTACATTAAGGGACATAAGTGTGGTGAGAATAAATTATTGTACGTAGATTGTGAAGAGGAAGAAGAACAAGAACAAGAACAAGAACCATCTCAATATGAAAATGTATAAGTGATTTATTCTGAAGAGTTGACTCCCATGATATCGTGTAATGCATTGGCTGGAATTAACACTCATCAAACCCTTAATATTGAGGGATATATCAAAAATAAAAGGGTAATAGTCCTAATTGATTATGGTATTACTCATAATTTCATTCACTATAAATTAGCCAAAGCTCTCAATTTATTTGTATATCCAGCGTTATAGTTTCAAGTAATGATTGGAGATGGAGGAACTATCAATTGCTTAGGAAAATGAAATAAGATCAATCTCACTATGGGGGAATATGTAATGAATATTCCAATTATTGATATACCCATGGGTGGTGTTGATGTCATACTAGCAATCCAATGGTTACAATCATTAGGAACATTGGCTTTTAATTTTCAAAAACTTTTCATGAAATTTTCATTGGAAGGAAAATAAATTGAGTTAAGAGGTATCATTGGGAAAACCAGTAAGGTGATAAGCTCGAATGGCATGACAAAATGATTGATAAAGGGGCATCAAGGTTTTATTGCACAACTATGCTCACTATATGTTCAAACATCTAAGCCATCTATTCCCCTAGATCTCCAAGGGATCATTGATAAGCATTCCAAAGTATTTGATGATATTCCCAAAGGTCCTCCACCCACTCGAAATGATGATCATGATATTCACCTAATTCTTGGGAGTGTTCCTCCTAACATCAGGTTGTACAGATACCCTTATGTGCAGAAGAGTGAAATTGAGCGTATGGTTGAAGAAATGTTAGAGGATTGCATTAGTAGACCTAGCCAAATTTCTTACTCTGCACTGGTGGCAATGGTAT
>JASDQU010738577.1:224581-246563 GCA_032191745.1 Picea mariana | reverse complement strand
TACTATGGCATACAAATTGGAGTTGCCTGCATCTTCACGAGTACACCCAGTTTTCCATGTTTCATGCTTAAAGAAGGTTATAGGTGACAAGATCCCAGTTCAAACTATATTTCTAGAACTTGACGAGGAAGGAAAAATCATATTGGATCCTGAAGCCATCACTGACACAAGAATTTGCCAGCTGAGGAATAGATCCATTTCAGAGTATCTCATTAAATGGAGGAAACTACCGGCTAAATATTCCACTTGGGAAGATGAGTCTTTTATACAGAAGCATCCAGAGTTACTCAAGCATTGCGGACAACACTTGTCTCAAGGGGAGGGGCATGTTAAGCCCTAATATTGGCTCATTACCCCTTAATTGGGGCATATTATATTAGTAATGTTATTTTATTTATGTCTGCTTTAGGCCATTAGTTGTAATTATACCTCCTAGTCTCCTATATATACCAAGGAGACATTTTCATTTTGAATCATCTTGTACTGGAACATTTAAGTGGGGTAAAAGGAGGTTGCCCCCTTGAAGGGGCTTATTATCTGAAATTATCTCTTTTTCAAGGAATTGAGTACTTTTCCTGAGGTTTTTCTATGCTATATTGATGTTTGGTTCTTAACAATTTCCCCTTCAAATGCCTCCATATAATATATCAAGACTACAATATCTGAAGGTAGAATATCCACATGAAGATTCTTCACCAAGTTATTAAACTTATTGTTGAATTCTTCCATAGTTTCGTTCTCTTTTTTATGACTAGAAGTGAGAGAAGCTAACTGAAATCTATGCTCCTTTTGATCACCCCATCTCTTTCTAAATTCATTCAATATGTCATCAAGGGTTCTAAACTTAGCTAGATCAAAATCAGTAAACCATTCAGCAACATCTCCTTCTAGTGAATATACAAACAAGGTCATTTTCACATCTTCTTCATCATGACCCTGACAATATCTTTCAACACACATCTTGAAATTCAAGATGTGAGACTTGGCACTAATGGCATTGTTTCCCTGAAAAGTAGGTAACTTATCAATGGTCTTTTTAGGAACTTGGTGAGGGGCACCTTGGATTGCTGCAAAATTCAAAGGCCTCAAAAACACACTCATGGTCACGTTAGGAGTATTAGTGGGATTATTAACAGTTTGTTGATTATTAGTTCAGAACAAGAATTGGATATCAGTGAGTGCTTCTTCTCCAAGACTTTCAAATAGCCTCCTAGGGGCAAGGCGATTTAACCTCCTCCTATAAACCTTTTCAGGTTCAGAAAAACAAAAAATCACTCCTTGTGCAATGCTCCTAGTAATATACCTGACAGATTTGTTCAATGGAGTCGCCACTTGGAAATGAATCACACGAAATCAACCAATACAAGTTCAAATAATTTTAGGGACCAGATTTTTTATTGTTTAGTTCTTAAAAAATAAGTTAAGTCATTTTGACCAAGGATATATGACTTATCCTCGGCAACCGCACCAAAGATGTTTCTGTCCTTATACACACTTGTGAACGTGAGCTAAGTCCTACTCACTTAGTGTGTCCTTGGAGGCACAATGCCTAGGTTCAAAGTCCACGTTGTCACTTTGACTTGAACCTCTTTCGTCTAGGCTTACTCCTAGGGAAGCCAAAGGACGGTAGACCCTAGTTTCTAGAGGAGATTTAGAATTTAAGTTCTAGGAGTTGGTTTCAATTAGTTAAATGGTTGGGGAAAAATCTAACCTATGATGTAAAGAAACAATGCAAGATGAAACAATTAGAATGAATAGTCAAACCTTTTCCTAGGACAACTAAGATTAGTGCCTAAGATTGGGCAAGGGGTCAACTAAATTAAAGGGAGATTAATTACAAAGATTTACAAAGATTACAAATATTGCAACATGATTAAGTATAATCTAGTTACAAAGCTATAATAAAGAATATCTAAGATTGCAACGAATTCACACAAAAATAGATACAATGGATAAAATATATACAAATACTAATTAACAAGTTGTTTGAATGTGCAAGAATTAAAGATAATCAGGATGAGACAACCATCAACACTTCAAGCCAAGCATGCTCACAATAGAGTGTCTCCTCGAAAGGATGCACTTACTCTATTGGACTATTCTCAATTGCATATACAAAAAATCACTCAAGACCCAATCAAGAGAGTGCCTCCAGGAGGATGCGCAACTTCTTGGGGATCACACCACAATATGAACAACAATTTAAATGAGAAATGCTTGAAAGGGAAAGTGTTCCAAAGCACAGTTGTAACCACTTACACAATTAGTCCACAACGCATAAAAATAACTTGCATGTAAAAGTAAACATGAAATGAATGTGCTTGCAAGTGTAAACGTAGATTACCCAAAAGTTGTAGATTAAGGATTGATTACAAGTTTTATTAAATAAGACTTCAATCCTAACTAAGTGTCAACCCAATACTTTCCTCCCCCTGTTACCAAGTAACTTTTGGGTKCTCAAGAAGTATGGAAACGAGGCCTACCCTAGCTCCACAGGTCAGCCCAAGAAAAAGAGTACTCCCAGAAAAGGATGCTCTACACCATGAGACCATCCCCGACCTATCACCTTTTTGTTGCTTCCTCTAGTCCCCGTTTTAAATGGYGAATATGRTCAGTAAAGGTGTCCTATTAAGTCTAGTTGGTTTATTAAACCTATGGACTAAGTGTTTAAAGTGTCTGAGTGTATTACAGTGAATTATACTTGCCCCAAAAGTGTCAAATGGGCCCAAAACCGAAATTGTTTAAGCAATGAAAAGTTAAGTTCTAGATCATTAAGTTATTGCATGTAAATCACATATAGAACTTGAAATGAATGTTGAAATGAAAAGATAGGTTTACTCTCTTAAGATACCCATGTTTGCATGCAAATGTTAAAGATAGATGCTTGAGGAACGATAGCTTGCATGCAAGGAAATAACGAAAAGCAAAAGATTTTATCTTATGCCTCCATGGGCCTAAACTAGCATTTAGTTATGTGTGAGATCTAATCTAGATAATTTTAACCATTAGCATGCATATTAGACATGCACAACTAAGCTAGCTATACTATGAAGGAAAAKAATAAAAGAAACTAAGCTAAAACTGAAAACGAAAAACTRAAATCAAACAAGAAGGCAAGCCACTTGGGGACCCCCTTTGGGCTTGCTTACAATGATTTATAGAGATGGAGAGAGAAGGAATTTTGTTACCACTTTAGAAGGGGGGAMTTTTAGAATGTGTTGTGACTGAAAATGGGCAGCATGCACCCTTGACCTCGCGAGAACCTGTAAAAATCAACAAGCTATTGCTTGTTGAAAATGTTGCAACACACTCACAAAAAGTTAAGAAATGTTTTGTTTTGCAATAGAAATTTTCCACACATAAAAACTAGCAATATAAAGTATTTAAATGACCTATCTAAGAGTGTTAGCAACCAAAATCTGAATATGATAAGAACATAAAGATAAATGAAAAAACTTATAAAGTTTAAGCAAGCAATGAAGGTAGATTCTTGCTCAAATCTATCCCAACAATGCTTCTTGAGATGACATGCAAACTTCAAACAAAACGTGAGACAAGAGTAGATAATGGACTTCATGCACTAATAACACAACAAAGTTAGTCTCATTAGTGAATACAATGCATATAGGCCAACAACTACACTATTGCTAAACCTAGCTAAGTAAACAATATTTACTCAAGCAAAACTACTCTATGTTTCACAATAATATTTAAAGAACAGAACAATATCACCTCACAATAAAATGGAACATCCAAATAAAGTCTCGTACTCCATGATTCCTCCAAAGCTCTTCTTTATTATCAATGGAAGAGGTTGTAGCAACAAAGTTGCTCCAAGTTCTTCAAGAACAAGTGAAATGGAAGAAAAATGAACAATGAGAGAGAGAGGGAGATGGTGAGAAAATGGTAGCATAACAATACTCAAAAGAATGGTCAGAAATGAGTGAGGGAAAGGTTTCATTTATAGCTTGAGAGGCAAATAAACCCCTCTTGGATCTTTTCCATTTGTCAAAATTCCAAGCCAAGATGAGCTCCAAGGAAGGAGGGCGCATGGCTTTTAGGTTTTGCAAAGAATAGAAGGTGGGAGTGTGTGGGAATGTGTGGAACACACTCCAAGAGGGATAGGAAGGGTGCACTAGCTAAGAGGAGGACCCATGACTTGCCTTAAAGCAAGTTTCCAACTTTTTGCAAGATGTTTCCACTTTATTGCCAGAGAGGGGGCGCAAATCCCAATGAGGGCATGAGCTTTCTTGGGTGGAGTGTGTTTGAGTGTGTGAGACACACTCTATGATGATGTGGGAGGTCTAGGAGGGGGGCACCTCATGAGGGAGGGGCCCATGACTCACTTTAAAGCGAGTTTCTAATTCTTGCATGGAAAGGGGGGCGCACTTCCCCATGAGGGGCTTGAGGGTCTAAGTGAGAAGTGGGTTAGGGGGTGAATTAAAGGTTGGGAAAGGGATTTGGTAGTTTAGGATATGTCTCTCTCATCATTATTCACTTTTACTATACTCCATTTACTCAATTATTACAAAAATGACAATTTTCCCATGTCATGGGTTAGCAATTAAAATTGCTTTTATTCTCACTAAGACTCCTAGTGGACAAACACCAAGAAAAAGTTGTTCGATTGAGCTGAAACTTGGTCCAAGGGTGTAGGGGGTGTCATTCCATTTATTTTGAGCACAAATACCCCTATCAAAATCCCAAGGACCTAGTTTTTACAATTTTTATCAAAAATTAATTAATTAAAATTCCAACCTTAAGAAATTTTAATTAATTAAAAAAAACCTATCTAGACTCAACGAAATTCCGCAAAACATTTTGAGTTGTCTTACATGTTCATTTACATCATTCCTAAACACTAGCCACCAGAGGATGAATCTATTAGGACGCCTTTCACCACTTTGGAGGATTTATTAATAGTGGGAGTGAAAAACTCAAGGGAAATTAATAAGGCTGGTTAGGCCAAATTAATAACCCGAGGATTAAAAACACCCAGTAAAAGGAACTCTCCTAATGAAGAAATCCTAAGGTAATTGACCTAACTATGATCCATGCAGACCTATTACATTATTATCCACGCAGGGGAGCGGAAATTATGTTTACAAAAATGTGTGTTGGAGGTAAAAATTGCCCTGTAGAACCAAATAGTCTCTGACTTGTTTGCATCTGATGATGCATATCTTCATGGTACATCGAGTTTACCCCCTAGTTGAATAGGTGGTCAACAATGCCAAAGAACTCAATGCCCAAATTAAAAATTACATCTGCATAGGGTGTTGTGGTAAATGCCCAAATAACGTTTATGATATCTTCCAAATGGAAATACTATGGTTGATCCAAATTTTCCAAATAATTTCCATTGCAAACGAAAATGTATAAGCGGAAAGCAGGATTAAGAGCGAGCCCTTCCTACTTGGTTCAATAGCAGCACATGTGAATGGATAAGTATCCCAGGAGCTCCAAGCCAACGATCGACGAAAGGTTGATTGGTTTGTGTATAAGACAGAGGTAAACAAAATGATGTGTGGCAGATATGAGTGACTGAAAGAGGTCATGGGAGAAAAAAAACAGCTTGTGGGTAAGGGACAAATGCCCAGCAAGTATTAGTGTGTTGTGAGGGGCATGTGGGCAAGGAAAAATCTCCTAGCTAGCATAAAAACGTTGTGACAAGTGTATGGGAAAGGAAAAAAAATGCCAACAATACCAATTTGACTTAGCAAGCGAATCAAGTCGCCCAGTAGTGAGAAAATTGGCCCAAGTAATGAATTAGTAGAAACTATAGTGCAACATATATGATTGAGTGTATGTTTAAGGTCGATTGGGTTAATCAACAATCCAACTGGGTGCACAAGTATCATTTTATACTAGCAAACAAGCTATCAAGGAATCAATTTGATAGTAAAAATAAATACCACCATAATAGTTTAAGAAAGCAGAAAACTCAATCACACACCGAAACCAATATAATTCTTATCTTGGAAACCCAACATTTAATGGATATTTTTATTAAGCTCATGACATAAATACAAAGGGATGAGCTATACACAGATTTAAGTATGTTACTCACTGACAATATATATTGCAGATGGCCATGGATCAAAGGCACCTTTGCTCGTCATGGACAGGGTCCTTGACTACTTCGTGCATCAATCTTCAAGCAGGTTGCCCTCTTCAAGCTTCCACTTTTGCTTCTGTCCTCCCTTTCTTCTTGAATCTCTCTGTTAATCTCTTCACTACAACCTTCATTTATGTAGTATTCCAGATACAAAATAGTATGCAGAAAGAAAATGATTAGCTAGAAATGGCAGAGAAACAATGATATAACCAGAACAATACCACAATAATACCAGAATAACACCAGAAAGAGCACTTTGATTACTGAGAGCAATGTTCACTTGCCTCTTCGAGGGGGCAACCTCCAGCAGAGCTCTATTACAAAAATATCCAAGACAAAACTTTGCATACCCTCTATTCCTATTTATACTAAATCTATCTATCCAAAAGAACAATCTAGAGGAATATCCTTATAAAAGTGGAAGCTTCTATTAGGTCTTCTTACATTTGACTTATTCCTCCTTATTGCTAGTCCTTATTAGTATTGAACTTTATTACATGGAAATATATTATTCTACCCACTTGAGGGGTTAGGTAGGTTAGGTCCCTAACATTCCCTCCCCCTTAAAATCAACCTTGTCCTCAAGGCTTGAGATGAGGAAAGTGTTGCAGAATGTTAGCGGGCTCCTAGGTGGCATCTGTTGGAGTTGTATCTTTCCATTGGACTAACACTTCCTTGATGGTACGCTGACGAAGACGACGCTCTCGCTGGTCCAAAACTGTTTGTGGATGCAACCAGATGGATCCTTCTTCATCCAACTCCGAAAGGTTGGTTTGAGTTTGGCACTTAGTTCCAATCACCTTCTTTAAGCAGGAGACATGAAATACATGATGGATCTTAGAATGACTAGGCAAAGCTAACTGATAGGCCACCTGTCCAACGCGCTTGAGAACTATATAAGGACCATAAAATTTAGGCGCCAGTTTCTGACAATGTTCAGCCTTGAGTGAAGTTTTCTTATAAGGCTACAGTTGAAGAAATACTTGGTCTCCTTCAGCAAATTGACATTCTGAGCGATCTTGATCGACGTGTTGCTTCATGTGATTCTGAGCCATGACCAAATCCTCTTTGAGGGTACGGAGAATAGCCTCACAAACTGTAAGTGTTTGGTCAACCGCCTAGACCTTCGATACACCTGACATGTAGGAGAGAACGAAAGGTGGCTTTTAGCCATAGACTGCTTCAAAAGGAGTCATGTAGGTAGTTGTATGGTAAAAAGTGTTGTACCACCATTCAACTAATGGTAACCATTGAGCCCATTGATTTTTCCTTTCAAAGGAAAAACACCTCAAATAAGTCTCCAAACACTTATTGATGACTTTAGTTTGACCATTAGTCTGGGCATGATAGGCGGTGTTGAGATGCAATTGGGTGCTCTGTAGTATGAATAGTTCTTGCCAAAAATTGCTGGTGAAAGTGGGATCTCGATCAGACACAATAGAATGAGACATGCCATGAAGCTTGAAGATATGATCCATGAAAAGTTAAGCCACATTGGATGCGGTAAATGGGTGTTGAAGAGCACATAAATGAGCATACTTGGAAAGATGATCCACGACCACCATGATGACTGACTTATTGCCTGATTTAGGTAATCCCACAATAAAATCCATAGAGATGTCCCTCCAAATAGTGGGTGGGATCGGAAGAGATTGGAGTGTGCCAGGAGGTTTGATGGTTTTGCCTTTGTTGCATTGAAAAACATCACATTATGCTACAAAAGTGCGAACACCCTTCTTCATACCATCCCCCCCCCAAAAAAAAAAAACAAAAAACGTTTGACCCGGTCATAGGTTTTGGTAAACCCTGAATGCCCAAATGTGGGAGTAACATGAAGCTCATAAAGCATCGTGGATTTAAGTTGTGACTATTTACTTAAATGCAAACGACCTTTGTAGTGAAGCTCATCATTGTTCCAAGAGTACCCTGGGGAAACTGGAGAGTTGGCTTGCAATTGTTGGATACGATGCGATATTTTAGGATCATGTAGCCATTATTGGCACACAACTTGGAGCTAATTTAGTACAATGAAGGAGAGGTATAAAAGGGACCCTTCATCTTCATATTTCCAAGAAAGAGCGCCAGCAACCACATTTTCTTTGTCTTTCTTGTAAATGATCTCATAATCATAACCAAAGAGCTTAGTTACCCATTTTTTGTTTCTCTGGGGAGGAAGGTCGTTGCTCCAGAAAATACTTGAGGCTTTAATGATCTGTCTTAATTTGGAAGCATTTCCCCAAGAGATAAGGATTCCAGAGATCTATTGCATGCAGAATAGCCAACATTTCCTTTTCATAGATTGATTGACCCAAATGGAATTCTGACAATTGTTTGTTGGTAAATGCCAAAGGTTTGCCTTCTTTCATAAGGACTGCTCCAATTCTTCTGCCCGAGGCATCAGATTCCATGACAAAGGTCTTTGTGAAATCAGGAAGGGCCAAGAGAAGAGTAGTACACATAGCCATCTTTAAATCTTGAAAATCCTGATCTGCTGTGAGAGTCCAAGTGAAAGAATTATTTTTAAGGAGAGTAGTGAGAGGGGCCACAATCTTCCCAATTCTGGACAAACTTGTGATAATAGCATGTTAAACCCAAAAAACCACGCAAGCTTTTGATAGTCTTGGGGAGAGGCCATTCCTACATTGCTTCAATCTTTTTAGGATCCACCTGGCACCAGCCTTGCCAACAATATGACCCAAGTACTCTACTTCCGAGGTGCCAAAGGCACATTTAGAGTGTTTGAGGAAAAGTTGGTGCTGAGAGAGTAGATGGAGAATTTGATCCACATGGGAAAGATGGGATTGCCAAGTTTTTCTATAGATGAGAATATCATCAAAGAAAACTAAGTTAAAATGATGGAGAAAAGGCCGAAAGACATGATTCATGAGGTTTTGGAAGGTGGAGGGGGCATTACATAGGCCAAAGGGCATGACCAAAAATTCATAGTGACCCTCATGAGTGTGAAAGGTAGTCTTGGGTATGTCAGCTTCTTGCATATGTATCTGGTGGTAGCCAGAACGTAGATCAAGTTTAGTGAAGTACTGAGCACCACTCAGCTCATCCAAGAGATCATCAATGACATGAATGGGAAACTTGTCATTGATAGTGAGTTTATTGAGGGGACGAAAGTCAGGACACATGCGCTAAGTACCTTCTTTCTTAAGTACCATGACCACAGGGGAAGAATAAGGGTTGGTACTGGGGTGGATAACACTCGCTTGGAGAAATTCATGCACTATTTTCTCAATTTCATTCTTTTGGACAAAGGGATGACGATAAGGGAGAACATTGGGTGGAAGACTGCCAAGAACAAGGGAAATGGAATCATCATGAACACCACGAGAAGGAGGAAGTCCCTGAGAAGTGGAAAAAACAGCTTGATGCGTGGAAAGGATAGCTTGGAGGTCAGGATGCACAGAGGGTGTCTCAACGACTTGAATAGAATGGAGTTGAGCAATAATACCGAAGTGGTTTTTCTTGAGGAGATTTTTCATGCGATGGGAACTAATGATCTCAAAAGAACCAACTGTGAGACCTTGGAATTGATAGCTTTGTCCCTCGTGTTGGAATTGCATGGTTAATTCCTTAAAATCCATAAGAATGGTTTTGATATTAAAGTAGTTGCGGGAGGTATTTACCTCCATGTGTAAACTTGATGAGAATAGAATACCCCGGGAAGAAAGAAGAAACCCTAATGAGTTGGCTAATAACCCTAGAAGACATGTCGGCTCAAGAAGATAACTTGTATTAGGTTATTAGCCTCCAAGAGAAGAAGTCGACCAGAAGAAATAATATATACTGAATAGATAGATACCCAAAATGAGAAGTCGGCTCAGGCAGTTAGCCAGAATTACTATAAATACAGGAGGCCAGTCTTCATTCTGGAAAGCAGTCTCATAATTGCAGAGCAACACTTCTGCAGTGCCCAGTTTTGTGTGTAGGTTTGGAGGAGAGATGTCATTGCATCTGTTGCAGCTAGTAGATCACATTTGGCTTGGACTATCTCTTGGTTAGGGTTTGGACTATCTTATCAACTCTTGTTCATGTGCTATCCTTGGGGAAAGGAGCGCTACCCTTTGTTTGGATATCTAGCCTAGGGTTTGCTTCCAGAGTGATTCTCTGTCAAGGTTAAGGTGCTTGGAGGGTGGCTTCGGCCTATGGTTGGGTGACAATAGCGATATTGTCAATGGTAAAATGAGCACATCCATTATATTCTAATGGGTTATGGGCCCACACCTCCTTCATTCAGTCTAACCGTTGGAAGGAAACATAATCGTAAGGATATTAAGCTCATTGAAGAACTGTCGCTAAGGTTTCTAGCAGGAGCAGTCACCATAGCATTGCCACTAGGGTTACTAGCAGGTGCAGTTGTAGAAACCCTAATCCTCTCGTTGAGGCACCTTAAGTGAAGGGATTGACCTAATTTATGGATAGATCAGAGCGCCCTAGCCTAGCGCATCTCCTGGTACTCTCAACAAGCCAAGACATCAAGTTTGAGTTTTTGGTCAGATCTAGGGTTGACCAAGTCAAAGAAACCATGACTTACTCTATGAAGTCAGAAAACAAGTTAGACGGAGCTTCTAACTTCAGAGCGTGGAATACAAGGATTGACCTCATCCTTTCCAAGAATAAAGTGATGGATATCGTGAAAGGAAAGATCGTGGAACTAGAGTTTGAAGAAGGAAAAGAGAAGGAACCGCAAAACATTGCAGTTATGGAGAAGTTCAAAGACGGTGACATCAATGCCATGAGTATCATAGTGGACTCTATAAAATACCACTTGATACCCTACATCTCCCATCTTGACTCATCGAAGAAGATGTACGATGCCCTAACAAACCTCTTCTCGATCAGAAAGATTGGACAAATAATGAGTCTAAAGAATGAGCTCCGTGACATGAAGATGAATGATGATGATAGCATAACATCATACTTTGTGAGGATATCCTAGTTAAGAGATCAACTACAAGCCATTGAAGAGATCATTTCAAAAAAGGAACTAGTAAACATAGTACTCAATGGTCTTCCCAAGACGTGGGATGCATTTGCCGCAAGCATGAACACAAGAAAGGAGTATCCTACATTTGAAGAACTCTGGACTTGTTGTGCTCAAGAAGAATCTAGGATCAGTGCAAAAGAGAAACCCCAAAAGAAGTACGATGATCAAGCCTTCACAGGAAGATTCAAGAATTGCAGGAACAAAAGGAAGTTTGGTTCAAGGAGGAAGACAAATCAAGAAAAAGGTATTTCAGAAGTGAAATGCTTCAACTGTCGAAAGTATGGTCACTACAAGAATCATTATCCCGAGCTAAAGAAAAGGAAGGAGAAACACAAAGCATCAGTTGCCGAAGAAAAGGAACCTACAAAGAAGACTAAGCAGGATGAAAGAGACTTCTTCTTCTGAAGGTAACAATACTCTTCTTAGTTCTTGTACATATCTTGTTTTCATATCTTATATGTCTATCTTCCAAGAAGAACTATACTTATGAAAGAACAACAAGATAAGGATTTCTATCATTATACAAGTCAGATAATACACATGAAAGGATGAAATACATCAAACAAATCATGTGGAAGCTATTACAAGACAAGCCGAAATCAGAATCAATCCTGAAGAGACTTAGAAGAAGCAAAAGAAGTTAGCAATCAAGAAGAAATTGGAGAAAGACTTATAACACTTTGCAGAAGGGAATAAGGATGCAAACAGAAGCATGGACTCTCCTAAATGAAGGGAGTCGATTATATACTTCCAAAAGAAAAACATGCACTCATACACGAAGCAAGGGTTAGGAGGGAGCCAATTCTATGATCCATTGAAGATGATGAAGTATATATCCATGGAAGAAACCATGAAAGGCAGTACGTGTTCAGTTTGACCTTAGAAGAAGTTTTCTTTGAAGAGAAGCCTTAAAGTATCCCTAATTGTCCATCCACATCCGTGATCCTATAATGAAAGGATGAAGTGAAATCTTTAGGGCATGGAATCTATAAGAAACTCCATGGACCCAAGAGCTAAAGAAAAACATCAGGAAGAACATGAAGATTCCAAGAAAGAAAGAGAAGCCAAAACAACCAGTCATTGTATTAAGAATCACAAGATCACCAACTTGATATGAACTCAATAAAAGAAATCAAGCAGAGGAACCGAAAGTTGTGATGAAGAACAATGTATATATATGCAAGCATTGCAATATCCAAAACTAGAGGTTCTCCCAGATCGAGGGAGAAGACTATGATGATTACTTGTTCCAATAAATCATACATACCTCTACATGAGTCTTTATGTCATCCACAATATCCATGGGTTGGAGTTCTACATCAGATGAATGCAAAGACTGTTCTCCAGAGCAATTGAACAAAGAGCGTATGAAGAGCAACCTCAAGACTCTGAAGCATACCAGAAAGAGACCCTTGTATGCAGATAGAGGAATATAACTTGGTGGAGAACCTCTAGTACACAACAGAAGCGTGGTGAAGATTTTCTATAATAGAGATATTGTATCAAGATGATTACTCAGAAGATCAGATCTCATGATGACAGAAGAAGTGCCATATGGATATGTTCTAGTTTTCCAACAATGATCTATTGTATTGATCAGAGCTACATGAAGCCTTCAGAGAAAACTAGTGTTCCAGACCGAAGTACATTTGAAATCAAGCATTACATTATCCGTGATGAAGCCCATAAAGGAGAAATTGGTTCTCCAATACATATCTCCACAAATGAGAAGATAAGCAAACATTTTTGGTAAAGCTTCCGTCCAAGATGAAAGAGTTTGCGTATTCAAGATGGAGCTCGTGGAGACGACTTCCTTATTGAAAAAGGAAGAGATGACTCCTAGGTTGGGAGGGAGCATTGATGCATTATTGATTGATGGACAGTCATTTTTCAGTTCGAAAAATGGTCCAGGATGAGTAGATACTTTCCAGTTTGGAAAGTGGATTGTGATTTCTGATGGACAGACATTTTCTAGTTCGGAAAATGGTCCAGATTGTTGATGTACCATAGACAACGACTTCCCATTGTGGTTAACATGGGAAGTGGTCTAGGGAAGTCTCTCTTCTTGAGGGTTACTCAAGAAGACTGGCCCGCCTCGCCGTACATCGATTTCTCATTGTGGTTAACATGAGGAATGGTCCATTTTGGAGGTTGGTGTAGGACAATCATTTCCTCTTGTGGTTAACATGGGAAATGGTCCGGACAGTCATTCCTTAGGGAAGATTCATTCTCTCCAGGATGCACTTTGTTTAGTGCCAGAAGAATGGCCCAGGGTGGGGAATGGTCCAGGTTCAACAATCAGGGACATACATTCCTTAGTGCAGACTCATTCTCTCAAGGTTACATTTTGTTTAGTGTCAAAGGAATGGCCCAGGGTGGGGAATGGTCCAGGCTCAGAAAATCAGGACAATTATTCTTCCTTGCTTGAGAAGAATAGTCCAGATAGCTAATCATTGATGTCTTACCTTTTTGAGGGCAGATACTCTTCCGAGATCTCATAGATGTGAGTGGAAGAATGGCCCAGATGATTCAGTTTATATCATAACATTGTTTCTGTGCAGGTTGATATCAGATGATTGTTATGAAGACTGTATGTCTCTAGACAGTATACTACTGTGATGGATGTGTTCCACTATTTGATCAAGTACCTGTGTGCTACTTGGTGTGATAGTATACCATTGGATTGCGGTTGTGTACTACTATGGATAGACACAGTTGTGTTCTATTGAATAATATTGTTCCAATTGACTTGAAGACTATCAACAGTGATGAAAATGATTATCAACTAGATGGATGATCAATGAACAGAGATTTCCCAAACATAAAATGGTTCAGAACATTTATTCTTCTAGATTAGAAGAATGGTTCTTGTGTCACTCTGTGGAGTGAGCATCATGTCTGATTACTCAGATAGAGTATGGTTCTGAGAGATGATGCAGCTGATGACACTGATGGTGATGATGGTGCTCATGATCTATTCATGAGATAGTCTATACAACTATGTTGATGCTACCGGGTGAATGGTATGTTTGTGCTCAAGACCATTACCTGTAATACCTCCCTAGCTAGGAGAGAGTGTTGATATTATGGTAGCTGCGGGAGGTATTTACCTCCACGTGTAAACCTGATGAGAATAGAATACTCCGGGAAGCAAGAAGAAACCCTAATGAGTTGGATAATAACCCTAGAAGACATGTCAGCTCAAGAAGATAAATTGTATTAGGTTATTACCCTCCAAGAGAAGAAGTCGACCAGAAGAAATAATATATATTGAACAGATAGATACCCAGAATGAGAAGTCGGCCCAGGCAGTTAGCCAGAATTACTATAAATATAAGAGGCCAGTCTTCATTCTGGCAGGAAGTCTAAGAATTGCAGAGCGACACTTGTGCGCACTGCAGTGCCCAGTTTTGTGCGCAGGTTTGGAGGAGAGTTGCCATTGCAGCTGCTGCAGCTAGCAGATCACGTTTGGCTTGGACTATCTCTTGGTTAGGGTTTGGACTATCTGATTAGCTCTTGTTGATGCACTATCCTTAGGGAAAGGAGCACTACCCTTTGTTTGGCTATCTAACCTAGGGTTTGCTTCTGGAGTGATTCTCTATCAAGGTTAAGGTGCTCAGAGGGTGGCTTCAGCCTATTGTTGGGTGACAATAGCGATATTGTCAATGGTAAAACGAGCACATCCATTATATTCTAACAAATGGGACCCAAAGTGCATAACCATTCAACACCTAGCACAATGTCACAACCACCCGTGTCAATGGAAAACATATGAGATTTTAGGTGGTAATGTCCAATTTGAAGACGAACATTTTCACAATGCCCACCACATTTTGTGGACCCACCATTGGCTATCATAATTTGAAAATTATTAACAACACGAATATAACAATTGGTTTCCTGGGCAATGCACGATGAATAAAATTGTGGGTGCTACCACTGTCAACAAGGATGATGACCTTCCTATGCGTAATATAGCCAATGATCTTGAGGGTTTGTGGGGCAAATAATCCAGTGAGGGCATGCAAGGAAATAAGTGGGTCAACTTCAGGTGGGTCAGTAGGCTCCTAGATAGCATCGGGAAGGGAGGGCTTGTCAACAAGGGGAACTGTCACATCATCTTCAGGAACATCTTCGGAAATGGCCATAAAAAGTTTGTGTTCCTTACACTTGTGCCCCAAAAAATATTTATCACAATTATAGCAAACACCCTTAAGTTGACGTTCAACCATTTCATCCCTAGTTAGTTTCTGGACCTTGAGGGGAGTGACTGGGGGGGTTAGGATTAGTGGGTCAAGGGCGAGGAACAAAAGACGGAAGAGGGTTTTTTGTTCTGGGAAAAAACAACTTGTTGGACCTCTTTAGCACGTGTAGTAACTTCCAACCAAGTCCGAGGGAGGGCCATGAGAACCTGGGATCAGATTTCATCCTTGAGGACACTGATAAAGCATTCACGGAAGAACACATCTGACATGCCCTCTATTTGAAAGGCCAAATGCCCAAAAGCAGTGATAAATTCGTCCACTCTGCCTGATTGTTTCAACTTGGTCAAACAACCGAGATAGTGGGTATCAGTATCAAAGCAGGCATAGAGCTCTACAACAAATTGGGTCCAGTCAATATACCCCTGACATGAATTTTTACGCCATTGACACCATTTCCATCGTTGAGGATCTAGATAGAGGACAACATAACGAAGTTTGGCCAACTCGTCAGTAATACCATGCAGAGAAAAATAATGCTCCATTTGAGTGACCTGACTTGTAGGATCGGAGCCATCAAATTTATTGACCTCTACGCGGGGAAGACGGGGTTCATGATAAAAGGAGTTGGATTGAAAATGCAGAGACTGAGAGGAATCAACAACATCGGGTTGGTCTGATGAGGAAGGACCCGTAGGGCGGTTCAACAATTGATTGATAGCAGAGTGGAGGGTGGTAAATTGGGTTGTGAATTTGGCTTCCATGGTGTCAATTTTGTGCTCTACTTTTTTAATGCGGGAATTGGTCGAGCCAATCTCAGATATCATCTGTTCGATGGAGGCATGGGCTTGATTGATGGAAGCTTGGATTTCTTGGTTGCGAGTGGTGTCCATTTGGAAAGGGGAAGTGCGGGTAAGGAAAAATCAGTGGGTGGGACCACAAAAAAGGACTTATAAGTGATATGTATTGTTATCGCACAGTTTGTAGCTAGGATAAAAGACTATAAGCTAGAAGGCCAAACTGGCGTAATAGGAACCAATCCCACCCAATGTCACCACAATGGGATGGTTCTTTCTCTTTAGGGAGGTGAGGCCCAGGGGAGACGTCCCTGGTGACCTAGGGTTTTGAAGAGGCAAGAGGCTAGTAAGACAAAGATAAGATTTCCCCCCTTCACAAGTCACCACCCAAACAGATAGTCTGGCCAAAGGCCAATTTAAGAAGTAAAACCCCCAAAGAAGTATACTTGCCTGGAACAAAGCAACAACAAACTGATATGTGCAAGTTATTCTATGGGTTAGTACTTCATAAAACTATCTAATAAGTATGTATATATAAGCAATATGGCAATAAATATTGATGAAGTCAATGTTTATCAATATAGCAATGAAAATAATGTCACTTCACCAATAAATACTGAAACGATGTAGCATTCAATATAACCAATCAACACTTTATTTCATTAAATGCCTAAACACCATTCAATTACTCATAAAGGAGAATGTTGCTACATTGATGATATAAATAGCATAAGATAACAACAACAATTAGGGTTAGTAGTTAAGGTTTGACTCAAACTTTTGAAAGTAGTTGTGCTCAAGTTCACTTCAACGTTGGAGGACTTTAGATCAATGCCTTAGAGGGTAAAATGGAGTCAAAAGTGAAGGATGCAAGGGTTGAAGGAGGACGACTAAGGAATAGAGGGAAGAGTTCTGAAGTGCTGCAATGGCAGGGCCTTAGAATCAAAACCCTAGGGGAGAGAGACTCACTCCGGTGTTGCTATAGCAAGGCCTCGTGCTCTCTCCTCCTTCCTTAGGTCAATTTGGCAAAACGGATACCTAAAAAAATGAAGCACAAAATCAAGACAAGAGAGTCAATGAGGGAGAGTGTTGCTACAACAAGGCTCTTTCACCAAACCCTAGAAGAAAAATGGCCCTAAGTGTAGATAACCTAGGCCTGGGACATCTTCTTCCTCTTGAGTTTCAAATGGTATGGCTAGCATAAAGGAGGAAGAAAAAGGAGTGTAGCTACTACTAGGCTCTCTTTTCCTCTTCAATGGCTGCAAATTTCTCTATCAGAGGACATGAGACAATGACCTACTTGTGTGTTTGTCACCTAGGGTTTTGATTCAACAAATTATAAACATATGCAAGACAATAAGACTACAATCATTCATTTAAGAAGTTTTGCAGAAAAATACTTACAATTCATCAAGAGATAACCATGCAAACCCTAGTTGTAACACCTTCCTTCAAGAGAAACACCATGAAATGCCAAAAATGTCTTCATTCAATAAGTGTGCCTCACTAAATTAGCCAAATACCCAAGAGAGGGCGCAAATTTTAGACCTCCTTATGGAGTGAATGAGTAGTGATCTTGAAAAAATGAGAGTCAAAATCCCTCATTTATACAAAACCTTGACCTAATTTTACATTTTAGGTCAGGTAAAAGGGCCAACAAGGCCAAAATATCAAATCATACTGTTTTTACATTAAATTGTCAATCTAAAACCTTAATCAAGCAAAAGGTAAGACATCACCCCTTTCTAGGGTGACGTTAGCCCCTATTATGGCAAGTGCAACCTCCTGAAGCAAGACGTTAGCCCCTTCCAAGCCACCACATGTGCCAACTGCCCTGTCCATATGCCAACACACTCATAATGATGTCATAAGACTCCTGGTATCGTCCTAGGCCATCTAGAGCCAACGTCCCACTGAAAATGGGTCAATCCCCCTAGGTCCAACAATGTCGGGGTGCCTCTAGTGGAATGTCCTCTTCTTCTCCGGTGCAAAGTATCTGATCAACCTCTGCCCTGTCTCTGCCCTCTGATGGGGTCTCAACATCCATCTGGTGGGCTCTTCATCCCCATGGAGGCCCGAACTAATCATCTCCCCATGTGTACCGGTCCAAATGGTACTTGTCCATCGAGCATGGTCCTGCACATCAAAGGCTACGCCCTCCATGGGCTCATCAGTCACATGGATCATAGCAATGTTAATCACATCTCATCATCAATATTATTAAACATATGCACAAAATCCCTAATACATCAGTTAACAACTCAAAGACATTACACAAGCCTGCAATACAAATCTGGAGAAAAGGACAAGGTGTCCTATTGGGCTAGTGTCCACAGGTAAAGGAAAGTTCTCAAAAAGACCTCATCCAAGCCATGTAAGTGGGTGATGTGGTTAGGGGATGTCCAGGTATGTGGGTACAGTGAAGGCCAAGGATAAAAAAGTGTTACCTGTGGGTGCCTTTGTAGAAGGCGAGATGTACCTGTCATGGATGTATTCTTTCCAAGCCCATTCTTGCCTTTATTCTTTTTATTCTTTTATTCTTTTTTGCTTTTTTTTGTTCAAGAGCTAATCAGGGGACACTGCCTTGGCATGGTGACCAGAGCTGACAACGTTACCCACAAGTACTTTCACAGAGATGAGAAGGTTGGCTCGCGATGAGACCCCCTTTCCCTTGGCCATGCAACCAAGAGTCATTACCCTGGTGTGGTAACCAATGAGTGGCAATGTCACACTGCTAGGTACCCATGGTTCTAATAGGCTGGCTCGTGATGAGACCCCCTATCCTCTAACTAGGTCTTGTTTTGTTATTTTTTCGGGTCCCTCTTGTTTCTTGCTGAGAAGCCTTTTATTGCTTTCTCGAGGATCCCTGGGCGAAGCATCTCGAGGTTTTATTCTTAGGCTTTTATCTTTTACCAACTTGCTTTTACCTTCTGGGCCTTTAGCCCCTTCTTCCCACGAGGTAAGGTGCAATCCTGAAAATAGGTCAACCCAATGCTCGGACAAGGGGGATGGGATAAGTGAGCAGGAAGTAAGATGAAGAAGTGGTGCTATGATGGAAGCGGACGATCAAACCAAAACCCACAGATACAAGCTTGCTAGGGAACCTTGTCAATCCCCTAAAACATGGTCAAGTGGGCAAATGTAAGATCCAAGTAGTCGTTAGAAATAAAAGGAATCAGATGCATGCATTTAAATGTTTTAACGATCAAATGTGACACATACCATGATACTTGGACTAATTACCTCATGAAGCAAGAACCTCTTTTGATACAAGACCAAACCAATGGTGATGGACGCTGTTGTTGCTGACAAGATAAAGATGATGGAAGAAGAAAAGGTGGGCCCTCCAGGGCCATGCTCAGGTCAATCCTGCTCTCGGTTCTCCATGTCTAGGACCTGTGGGCCTCGAGACATGATCTCCCAGTTATCCCTCAAAAGTGGGGATAACAGGTACCACGACGATCAGTGCCAGCAGGGAAATATAATGGAATAGGCGACAAAATTGAGAAACTGGGAAGGGGTCGGGTCCATTGAAACAAAAAGGATTAAAATTGAAGGGTATGGCTGTGATCAGGGAGAAAAGGGGAATCCAATGGAATAGGTCCCAAATAAGTGTGTCGACGGGAGAAAAGTTTATACTTTGGCCTGAAGAATACTGCAATGACTAAATGCCCAAATGATTAACAGGAAGAAATGTGTAGTAATTTCACAACCCGAATGCAGAAGACACAGTTGTGCGACAATAGATCTTGTCTGTTATGTTTTTGTTTCCTTCCCAAGGGTTAGGGTATTCAAGGGTTCTACATACAAGGGTTTGCCCTGTGCTATAGCTCTCTGATATACGTGCAGGGTCCAATAGTAGTACTCGACCGAATATCTCAGGGCACCAACTAAGGAGGCTAGACCGGGCCCTTAGTCGTACTACCCGACTACCTAGGTACTAGAGAGTCTTCCCATTCTTGGTGGCACTATGATAGTCAGGCAGTTGATCAGTTTATCTATGGAGGGCTTTAGGAGATCTAGGTCGATTCGTATACAGGTGTTGTCTGATGCACTACCACTCGAAGGGGTACCAACATGGGTTACAAGGGTGGCCAACAGATGTGCGTTTAAGTACCACTTGTATTTCCTACGTGTATGAATCTCTGACCGCAGGTTTATGTGCGTAACAACATATCTTTGTAGCTTTAAGACGTCGGAATACGTCTCTACCCTGAAAAAAAATTAACCCACAATTTTCTGTCGAGGAAGGTGCTTTGATACCTCTTGTAATATTCCATATATAAAATAGTATGCAAAACATAAATGATTAGCCAGAAATGGCAGAGAAACAATGATATAACCATAACAATACCACAATAATACTAGAATAATACCAGAATAACACCAGAAGGAGCACTTTGATTACTGAAAGCAATGTTCACTTGCTTCTTCGAGGGGGCAACCTCCAGCAGAGCAGAGCTCTATTATAATAATATCCAAGACAAAACTTCTCATACCCTCTATTCCTATTTATACTAAATCTATCTATCCAAAAGAACAATTTAGAGGAATTATTCCTCCTTACTGCTAGGCCTTATTAATATTGACCTTTATCACGTGGAAATATATTATTCTACCAGGGGTTAGGTAGATTAGGTCCCTAACAATTTCTTTTAATAAAATTTCTTTGGAAAACCAACCCTCACATATCACATAGTTTAGGTAGGTTAGGTACCTAACAATTTCTTTTAATTAATGAATTTTCTTTGGAAAACAGGCCCTCACATATCACATAGTTTATTTCCCCTTCCAATTTTGTAAAAGAAATACATTACTTGCTTATTACAATTTACAAAATAGTTCAGAAGAGGAACCAATTCGGATCAGTTTATGATAAGGGTCTCCTCAAGCTTCTTGTGCAAATTTTCAATCACCTCCACCCACGGATTCACAAACTCGCCAACCAAAGCTTCTTTGTTGTGCCTAGGACAGGATTAATGAAATAAATATCTTAGCACACTAGGTTAGGCAGTCATGCACAAGAAATGCAGGAAAAACCAATGTCTTGAAGTTGCAGGGCCTCTTCTGCATAACCGCTGAAATTAACAGTAGAAGAGGAAATATTAGAATTAGTTTGACAAGAATTAGAAGCAAGGTGTGGCAACTTCTGTATGGAAGAATTTGAAGAAGATTTGCAGTCCTGATCGGAGTTTGTTGTGCTGTAATTATTATCATTGCATTTGGGGTGGCTTTTCTTGTGCACTACGAGATCGCACTTGAAGGCAAATTTCATCTCACATTTGCATTCGATGGGTTCTCCCCAGAGTTTCCTGTGGTCTCTTAGACCGACTTCAATGTAAAACCTTTTGCCACATTTCTTTCACCCATGCATTTTCTCGCCCTCCGAGTGCTTTCGACCAAAGTAGCAGAGTAATGCATCTTGTGGTGCATTTTCAGCGTCTGGGGACTCTTGAAAGTCTTGTTGCAACCGCCATCAGATCGACCGCACGGTCGCAATGTCATCATCTTCATCGTAAAGCCTCAATCCTATGATCCAAGTGAATAGCTTTCTTTGGGGTAGCAGCGACGAGAACTTGAACGAATGGTGGAAGGATCGTTTTGGTTTTGCAACGGAACGGAGGAACCCCTGACTAGACAGAGGAAGCACGGACTGTTCGCTGCTCCATTTCTGGGCAAACCACCTAAGAGAACCACGGCTTTCCTGCTCCGAGATCCATCCAGCAACATAAGCCCTAGTATATACCCCATCAACCGTATTTGTCAAGAAACTTCAGCTCGTTACGCAAGCAAGCAAAATATTTTCTCGATGAGCCCACCCGGCTCAACACGGGGAAGGCATCTTTGTCTGATATGACATCTCTTC